>CAAKHG010036611.1:0-10136 GCA_901007715.1 Dactylopterus volitans
TTAAATAAAAAAAAAAAAAAAAAAAAAAAAAAAAAAAAAATTCAGCTCCCTTTTAAAGTAAGTAGACCAGCCACATATTAAAAAAAAAAATCCTTAAAATGGTCTCTCAAACTTTCCAAAGTAACTTGGTCACTCAACTGTCACTGAAAAAAAAACAAAAAAAAAAAACAATGTTATAATCAAGGTGGCATTTTATCTGGACCTGAATAAACCTTTATCCAGTGCCCTCCTACCCCCCCCCACCCTCCCCAGCAACTTACCCTATTTCAAATATAGGACTTAAAGATATGGGCTCTAAAGTTAATAATACATATATCCATACTATGTTCATATAATTAATAAAAAAATAAATACATTTAACAAATACAAATGATTTTTGTAGTCGGCAAATTACCAAAGGAACAGATTATCACCCACAGTTGTATTGTTAACACATTTTTTTTTTCAAGTGTAGGATTTTTCAACAAAACCATAAATCACCCTTTACTAAATTTTTAGTCTGCAGTCTTAAAGCCTCTAACATCGGTGTGGCTGTGCTATTGAGCTGGGTGAGAGGTGGAGCTCCATCCAGTCATCTATAGGGATGTATGCGAGCGTCGGCTCACTAAAGGCTAACCGTTTACACTGTTACACAATCACAGAAGGAAACCAGGAGTAAAAGTAGATGCTGATGATTTGTGTTGGCAATGGGACCCCAAGAGCTGCGGGCACGAGATGTGTACATTTACATGTCTTCAATCGGTATATCTTGTAAAAAGATCATATGAAACAATTTCCTCTTACTTGTGTTTTAGCGTTTTGTTTTTTTTTTTGTCGTTTTTTTTTTTTTCCTTTTTGCTCATGAGTTTTTGTTTTTTTTGTACAAATCTTTGTATATAACCTGTTTAAACATAACAAAACAGGTTAAACCAACAGAAAAATCAACCAACAAAAAGAAATCTCATGCATACATTACATCCCACTCTTACTGATTGCATTTGTAAGTTAACCATCTTTTAAAAAAAAAAAAATCTGTGTACATGTTTGTTCACCATTGTTTTTGTACATTTTAATTAATTTGCCATTTTTCCTCTTTTTTTTTTTCTCAAATAAAATCTTTTATCGTATTTTTGTCCGTGAAATATATAGCCGGCAGTTCCAAATATTGCTCCAAAGTAGATTCAAGACACCAGCCTTTCTATTCCTGTACAGCAGGAGGCGCAAGAGGCATGTTGCGTAGGTGCTGGCTGTGGAGAGGAAAACTGCTCCGTATAAGAGGCTGTCGGGAAGCAAATGAGCAACTATCCTTTATGATTTCAGTTCAGGTCAATGAAATTAGACCGCAATTCCTATAACAATTATTTTGTTTTCTTTCTTTTTTTTTCTTTTGTTCTTTTTTTTTTTTTTTCCTTTCCTGCTAGAAACTGTTGCATGTCACCCTGAAAAGAGACTGACAGAGAGACAGACGCTGCAGAAGTTTTAATACTGCTAACAACCTCCCAAGGCTGGAGTCTGGCAGAAGAAATGGGACAGTCAGTCAGTCAGATGCTAACAAGGACAGGGAGGCGGGGAAGGGTTGGGGGGGTGAGGGGTGGGGGCGATAGTCGAGGTCACCCCTATCTGCAGTGGTCTTCTTGTGTTGAGTCTCGCACATTTTTCCTCTTCTTGCTGTTGCCTTGGTGGTGTGGCTTGTTGCTCTGATGACTCTTGATGCTCGAGGAGGAGCTCTGCTGCCCGTGGCCGCTCTTATGGTGGGAGCGAGACATCCTGGCCTGAGGAGGAGAGCGAGGACGAGCTCAGTGCTCTTGCAGCGTTTTCGCCACGCGACCCCGCGCGCCACGACGATCTCTCAAGGAAGAGATGCTGACAATTCAAGTTAAGGAGTCCGAATATACAGCCAAAAACGCAATTCTCTCGATCAAGTCAACATGGCCGAGCATACCTTTCCTCCCTTGTTGCCACCAGGTGGAGTGCTGGTAGTGTGGCTCTGTGTTCGCTGATGGGTGACGACTGGAGGCTTTTCTCTTTGGGTGCTGGAGCTCCGACCCGACTGCTGCTTGGCCGTCTTACAAGGCGTGCCATCCGAGTCCTGGGGAGAAGCAGCGATATGATCTAAAAAACTGTAAATCACCCATGTAAAACGCATTACAATTCAAAACGGGCCATCAAGGGCCGGGAGCTTTTGGTTTGGTGTATAGCGGGAATATAGGGAGACTTGTAATTTTAGAAATGATTACATATTTTGAAGCGATAGTCTGTAAAACTAAATGGTGGTTGCAAAACACCAGCATGTTTTCCTTTGTCAAGTTTCAGCTGCGACAGAAAAACGCAGTAATGTGGCAGCGGAAGGACGCTTGTGCAGATTCCGGACTGACCACATCGCTAGAGCTGGAGGTCGAGGTGGAGGGCGACAGCGGAGAGGAGGAGGGAGAAGAGCGCAGCGAAGGAGATGGAGAGGAGAAGTTGGAGGAGGTTTTGCTGTGAGGAGCCGACGGCAGAATCACGACGTCGTCGTCCGGGACGTTGTTGTTGCACTCATCCAGCTGCTGGGACTCAAACAGCGTGACGTCGTTTCCTGTGGAGACACGGAGGGCCATGTTAGACTTGAGCCCTCCCCTTACTTTGAGATGTGCGTCAAACTTTATCGGGAATCGTGTTTAAAAACACGCTTTATCGAAGCAGCCTGGACTTACTGTTGAGTGGCAGATCGTTTTGAGACGGGCTTCCCCAGTTCTTTCTGATCCATTCCCTGTACTCGTCGACCTCTTGGGTCACCCGGATTATTCGGCCAAGTATGCTGCGATGGGATGTGCAAAGACATATGGAAGCGTTTGTGCACCAGAGTGATGTAATAAACAACCTTTTTATTTCCAGAAATTAAAAAAAAAAATAATGTGCCTTTCTACGACATAGATCGCTCAGTTAAAAAAAAAACAAAAAAAAACACGTCCACTCAGACACACATTTTGAACCGCGACATGTGATAATAATCTAATTGGGAGAGAGGGATGTTGTGTTTGCTCAAGCGCAATTCAGAATAAAATGATGCTCATTAGAAATGGGTTGATATCTGGCTCATTAAAAACTGCTGTATCTCGTGTTTTTTTCCACTAGCTTCTTACCTCTCCGTTTCATTGTTGGGGTAGTACTTGGCGATGGGTGACACAGCATGGCTGAGCACCACGTAGGCGTAGTCGAATGCCTGCTTCACCTGCATGGCACCGTAAGAACTCCGACCAACATCGTTATCTGTCAAATAAAAGACGGACATTGTACATGCGCTTGACACACCCTCATTTCTGCTGTTGTAATCCACTCTGACAAAAAAAAAAGATCATTCACAGGCACAGATCTGACATGTAAGCCCTTTTTTTTGTTCTGACATCGAATGCAAGCAAGAAGAAATCAGTGAATACGAGATGAAGCTGTACCAATGAAAGTGCTTGTTCGGCCAGGCAACTCTGTGTAGGCATTATTCTAATGCTGACGTGGACAGGCCTTTACACTCTACCTGGCTGCAGTGGGTCCTCAATGTAGAGCATGGAGGGCCTGTAACCGTCCATCATGTTCTTCTGGACCTCATCTTTGGCAACGTAGCAGCCTCCATCTTTTATCCTGATGCCCGTTTTCAGGTAGTTAAAGTGGCGCCCGTAGAGCTCAAAGAATTCAATGAGCAGAACGCCCATGTTGATGTTTGGACTGCACACGTCTTCTCTGTAGTGAAGCTGCAAAGAAACGTTGATGTCAGAATTATTGAAAATGGGGTCAACTATAGACCGGTTCCAGACATGATTATTAACGTGACGGTTACCAGTATTTTCCAGAGTTGTGGATATTACCAACGAGTGTATCTAACCTGCAGGAAGCTGACAGCCATGAGGAAGAGACTGTAGGAGCCAATTCCTCCGGTGAAGACTTCATTTAGATCCCTCTGCAGTAGGAACTGCTTCAGCACCAGGACCAGGTAAGGCAGAACAGGGTATTTCTAGATGACAATGAACAGACAAAATAAGAGCATAAGGACCTTCAATAAAGAAAGCGGAGGAGGAAGAGGCACAATCAGGTAGGACTTTCCATTTGAATGTGACAGCCCTGCAGCGTGCACTGTACCTCTTTGAATTCCTTGATGAGCCGAGCAGCTTTAACGCCGCTCTTCACATTGAAGCTGATGTCCACTTTAACCTCAGTGAAGGAGTCAGTCAGTTTAATGATGGGAACCTGCAAACACACAACACACACATTCAGTCAGGAAATCACTCGGGGCCAGTCAGCAGCCATTAGCTTTTATTTCATTTCATTAGGCTCTTGTGCATACTCAAGGTTTGTTGATGTAACTTTCTTATACAAGAAATATAAAAAATTTAAAAAAAAAACACACGCACTATAAAACAAGCAAATGACTGAGGTAAAAAGAAGAAAAAATCGAAGAAAATCCAAATTACATTATCGATTAAAGTTGATAAGCAGTTGCATATATGTTTGGATTGGTGTTAGTAGGGATTTAAACTGACAAAAGGGTAAGAGTGTGTCTGCTTTAAACACATTGCAGAATACGCCAGAAATCGGGGCCACAGATGCTAAAAGAAGATTTTCTGAATGTAGCTATAACTCTAGGAACTTGTCGTGTACGCCGACCATTGGAGTGAATATGATGGGATCCAGACGACCAATTCAAAGGTGATGTAATAAAGGATGGAATATCTCTAATGAGGGCTTGCAGGTCACGCATTTCTGTCAAAGAGAGCCACCCAACCTTGTTGGACAGTAGACAGTGGTGTGCAATATTGCCCTCCCCGGGGCATACTGAAAACCAGAATCCTGACAGCAACATGTCTGCAAATCACATCTCCATAGACCACGACAGACATGATAACTGCCTCGAAAACCCACTTTCAGACAAACCTGGTAGGTTGGATCTGTTGATGTCCTGTATAGGTGACCTAAGATTAGGGCTAGGGTTGGGCTAGACAGAGATTCCTGAAAACGCTGTCTACATGATATTTAAATGCTAGGCATTTGATTATATCAAGCCAGATTAAAGGTACTTGCACACTGTGACTCTTAATAGCAGATTCCTTCAATGTGGTTATACGGAAATTTTAATAATCCATACTTCTGTGTATAGGAAAAAAGCCAAAATGTAAACAGGACATAAAGGACCTCATTTATCAATCTTGGGTGAAAAACGGGTGCATATATGAGCGCAGAATCGGTCTTACGACAGGACTCCCGTGTGATTTATGAAAAATTCGTATCTGACCAATTCAAGCGTACGAACGATCGGGTCTTGATAAATGCGGCGGCTGAATTCGCTCGTGATTAAAAAGTCACGCCCTTAAATAGTCCTGGGTAGGAGGCATCGCCCACTGAGTTCAAACGTGGAGAGAAGAAACACTGGCAAGAAAATAAACTTTTCCTAGATGGAAATCGACATCTTCGCATCTGAAGTTGATCAAGACAAAGATGTGATTTTTGGCAGTCTGAAAATGGGAATTTAAGGGCCTCATAAAAACGCTGTGTGGAAGAGGATGACGGAGGCAGTCAACAGCGTTGCCCTAGGAACGGACTCCAGCTGGGTCTGAATAAAATTTTCAATAACTAACTTAACCTAATGATGATTTAAATGTATCTTTTATTCATCCACAGCCTAAAAGCTTGAGGCAATAAATAACACATTAGTAGAAAATAACGGAACCCTAATAAAGCCTGGATAAAATTTTTAAATGACTAAATGTCGTCCATTGTCTGTGTTTAGAATGCTTTTAGCCAATTTCACCCTGGATACTTTAATCACATTACTGATTAAATACTGCAGCGCGTTTGCAAAGTTTACGGTTATAGTTTACATTTTGCCCAATGTGATGTTGTGCAAAACTGAACAGGCCAGAATAATGTTGCACACTTTTCGCGAGGGCAGACAGTAGCGTTTCCCCCTGCTGGTCCAAGACTGAGCCACCTGCCTTTGAGCAACCCAAAGCAGCGCTCCACTGTGACCCGTGTAAGTGTGTGTGCACACCGTTGAACCTGCGCTCCTGCTTGGCAGCAAGGTTTGCCAGCCTGTCATATTTTTTAATTTCACAAAAAAGTGGTAAAAACGTGGGGGTTTTTTTTTAATCATTAAATTCATTAAATATGTTGATTTATTCATTTTAAGGATCCATTTTGATTTGTTCTGAATATGTGGCTGCTTATGCTTAGAGGACAGCTGAGGTTTGCTTCATAATTCTTTTCAGACTTTTCAGATTTTGCTGTGCTGCACTGCAAATCCACAGACTCAGATTTTGCGTATAAGAGCTCAGACCTGACGTGAGATCTGATCATCGCTTACGCTCGGGGTCTAAATTGATAAACACCGAAGCTTGCGTGGGAAATGGTCGTACGCGCGTTTTTCTGCCATACGTTCGTTTGATAAATGAGGGCCAAAGTGTTTTGTCCTGTTTGCATTTAGTACAAATTTAAGGTCAAAAGCATGCAATGATCTTATAGAATATAATGGTGCCATCCGCTTAAAAATAAAGCTTACTTATTAAAAGACATGACACTGTTGTTAATAGAAATGATGAATGGAATAGGACCCAGTATTGATCCCTGTGGGACACTCCTTTTAATGGGCAGGAATTCAGACTTGCTATGAACAGTTTTCACAGATTCCAGTCTTCCAGGCATATAGTTAGCACTATAGCACTTTAGCACTTTCATCAACACTAATGCTGTGTAATCTTTGTAAAAAAGGACAATGATCCACAGTTCCGAAAGCCTTTGATAGGGTGCCACAATGTCTTCCTTTGTTTAAGGTAGATTCTATGTGATTCATAGATAAAGTAGTGATCAAAAATGTGCAGTTTAATTTCTATTGTATTTAAAATGTCAACATGATAAAGAATTACAAAAATTGAGTTATTTAGCGTATTGAGTTATTTGTTACAAGCTTTTAATTTAACATAAGAAAATCAAAACATTTGGGTCAGTTTTCTCATATGAACAGTTACAGAGAAACATGATTTTATATAAATGGTCACACACCCCCAGAAAGAAAAAATGTCGAGGCTCTGCAACCCTGCTCAACATTAACACTTCAGTTGGAGGAAACTTGTTCTTTAATACCAATTTCAAATTATAATTAACTACCTGAATTTTACTTAAGCACATGACAAGGATTTCTCTTCATGTAATATACCTGTAAACTAGGAATGTATGCTAACCAGTGTAGCATAGGATTTGTCCACACAAGCATGGCTTTGTTGATATACAGTATAACTCTGAAACTAGTAATAGTGTTCAAAAATCTAACCTGTCAGCATTAGAGTATGCCTATGTTATGAAAATGACAGGAAGGCACTTTATGTTGAAAAGTATCCTCATTTTAGAAATTAATGTCAAATTTTATTTCAGCTGGCGTCAATGTCAAAGAGGACTGTGAACTATGTCCAAGTGAATTTTGGAGAATGAAATGCGCTGGAGAGAAATACGAAGAGAGAAATCATTCCATTCCACTCCCGATAGTGGGATCAGAAACTTGTATTTGTCATATTTTATATCGTCATGTAGGGCCGGGCAATATCGAATATACTCACGGCTCATTCTATGTGAGATATCAAATGACAATATAAATATTTGAGGAGAACGTGTCATGTAAATAAAGCTGCCAGCATGAGACTTGCCTCAGTGTTTCCCTTCTCTCCCTCTCTTCTAAGGCCCTGTCCTTCTCACTCACACACAAAAAAAACCCTCCAAAAACAATCATACATCACAAACTCCCCACCCATCGATATCACTCTCCTGGACCCACTCATCACTCTCCTGGACTCACTCATCACTCTCCTGGACCCACTCATCACTCTCCTCGACTCACTCATCACTCTGAGTGTTCAGTCATGGTCAAAATACGCAAAAAAATGTCTGCTCCACAATGGACCTGTCTGTTCGTCGACTCACATCATTGTAGATGACTATAAGACAAAAAGGCCCATTCTGATTGCAATATATGACTTTCACTTATTCCACTAACTAGTCGTTTTCGCAGGAAGGCGATAGTTATGGTGATAGTTACGCCAGATAACTTTTACCCTCACAGGGGAGCAAGGACGAGGATGTTCCATAAAGTTGAAAACATACTCAGATTTAAACTTCTTTGATCGTTAACTCATAAGGGAAACATTGTTTTAACACTAACGGCTCTTTCCAACTTGTGCTACGTTTAACCTGACTATCCCTTCATAGTTGTTGGATAGAAACCACTGATGAAATGCTTGAGTGGCACGTATGTAATTTACAGGGACCATTACAATCATCATCCTGGGGTGATGACAGATTTCAGTCTAGTGCCTGAGAGGATATTCCCAAATATCCAGGTTATGTATCATATATCACAATATCACCTAAAAACATTGTGATACTATTTCAAAGCCATATCAAGCAGCACTATTATTGTGTTTTCTGGCATAACTGTCATTCGTGAGTGAGGACAGTCTTACCGTTGCCTTATCCAAAACTTTGATGGAGTTCTCATCCGCAACATTTCTCTTCCGGAGAGCCTCTTCCAGTGTCCATAGCGGGAGTGTCTCCCACTTCCCAAAAACGACCAGGTCAATGTCGCTGTGGGAAAGCAGATGATGACAGATGATAAGTAAAGCTGCGGATCATTACATAACACACACCACCATCTCATACTACACCACAGAGGGCTAGACAAAAGAGGATTCCAAATTTCATAAACATGTAATAATACAATGGCATCTCTCATTTTATAAGTGTTGTATGAATAAAACAAGAAAGTCATGATTCCTGGCAGTATTTTCCTCACGCTCCTCTCAGTGGGAGCTGAAGCGCTTTGCAGTAAAAATTAGACCCAACAACATCCAATTTCAAATCTCCTCTAAAAAGGTAAATGACTGCAGACAAAAGCCTTTGCTCCCCTCTTGTGGTTAATCGAAGAGAGCTCGGAGCCGACCATGTGCTCACCGAGTTACAGTAGCAACAAGTCTGCCTTGTGTACACTACACACACGTTATATAAGGACCAACGTTAAAAAAAAAAAGACACATTTAACAGAAGCGCGCACACATATACAGTAAATCACATGCATGTTTCAACTTAAGCCGAATCAATTATGGTTGTACACAGACGTCTGCAGGAAAGAGATACACAGTAAAAGTAATGCACTGAAGAAAACAAACACCCACACACACACGCACGCACAGCTGACATGTGCACACACAAATAAGAGCCCATTACAGTGTCAAGAGTCCAATAGTCCGAGTGACATGCTGGTGTGTCTGCGTGCTTCTGAGCCATTTTATTTGTTTATGTTTATATGTGGGTGAGTGTGTGTGTGTGTGTGCGTGTGTCAGGAGGGCAGTGGAAATGTTTTTGTTTTGTTTAAAAAAACAAAAAAAAAACAAAAAAAACAGATCCAAGATTAGCGGCTCTAAAGTAAATACACCTCAAAGCAAAAGCATATAAAGATTTGCTGGCTAGCCAAAGCCCTTCCTCTATAACCCAATCAGGAAGTTTTGGTAAGAAGCCAGTTCACAATCCCAGTCTGGCAAAGGTTTAGGGAGGGAGTTCAGCCTCCAGGTTGCTTTCGGAAATCAGACGGCTCACCTTGTTGGCAGATACAGACCAGTGCTGAAGCTCCCGAACACTTGGACCTGGAGAGATAAGACATATCATTACACAGAGGCACGGACACATCTGTTTTCTCGATTCATTAAAATTTCAGATTTATGCAAATGCCATTCCCCAGCCAAAACATCACACACTCACTATCTGTTTGACTGTTGCTCCGCTGCTGCTATCATTTCACATATCTCAAGTACTCTGACATTTCTGACTGATAGGTGAAGGTGTGCGCTGAGCTGAGGACAAACTTGTCGCAAAACAAGCATCGGGGTAGTGTTTTTGACATTGTCACACTAAACCTCACGAGTACTCATAAGTGTTCCCCAGGTGACACAGATAATATAATTCCATGGCTTAATGACAAGTGCAAAGAGGCTTTCTACAGAAAAGGCTTCTACAAAAACTACAAATCATGAGTTAAAAACAAAAAGACTTTGTCATTTGAATTAAATTACTTCAGTTGGATGGACACAGAGCAAGGTGGTCTCCTTTCAACATCCAAATGTGCCGAGAGTTGCACTGAAATACAACCACAA
>CAAKHG010036612.1:11862-24532 GCA_901007715.1 Dactylopterus volitans
CGTGCCCGAGGGGAAACCTCACACACACATTGTCTAGACTGGTCTCCATGGGGGTTGCTGCTGGAAAGCGCCAGCGTCATGCTGTGTATGCCAGAGAAGCACGCTAATCTTTTTTTTTTTTTGCCTGCTTAGAATCCTGCATAACGATATCTAAAGAATTCGAAGCATGCACTGTGCCATTATCACTCCTTTTAAACCCACTGGAGGCAATGCGATTTGTGATTCTAGGCAACTTTATATATTAGCCTGCAGTAACAGCAGTGATCAGTACATACATGTTCACTTAAAACAGACTTGTGGCACTCCTTCACTCAATCACTGCACCAAAAGAACTTGCCCCCTTGCAATGCTGCCGGTCTCAAACTAATGACAGAATTTAAATCTGCTATAAATGTACATCCTTCGCCTCTCAAATCTAGTGTAATGACAACCTATTCCACCTGCAAAGCTAGATGGTTGATTGATGACAATGTTAATAATTAACATGGCCTTTCTCTCAGTCTAATGTCAGCCAGCAGATGGTGACAGCCGAACATGGACTATTAAATTACCTGACCGTTTTTAAAAGCCATGGCAAAGCCTCGCCGATACTTTCTTCAACATTTTCAGCCGCCGTCAATCTAATTCAAAAGCTAATATGAGATAGCTTACTGTTCTGAGAGGAGGTGCTTGCAAGCGCCTCAAAGGATATTAACGTTTAAGGGACCTGATAAAAATCTGACGTGGTCTATCCAGTAGGTCCACAGACATTGCATTTGGCAAGTCTTGAGTTTGGGCCTCGCGTGAAGACTTTATAGCCAAAGGCAATGAGAAATGGCACAGCGGTTGCCAGCGTGTTCATCACGGTGTCTTTTTGAGCTGTTTTGTTGCCACTGCATCTATTATCATCTGTGGCTGCGCATTTGTGAAGTCAGGAGGGAGAGAGGAAATGACAGCTTAGGTGTGATATGCGTCCAGGTCGAACTTCAGTTCACAAACACACAATCTGAATGCGAGTCCCGTGCACAGCGTGACCATCTTTTCCAAGCTGCAGCTCAGCAACACCACTGAATGCAAGAACAGCACAGAAATGGCTAGGTTTCACTCTGAAAGGTTTTTAGACACAAAGTCATACGAGGCTTTCCTGTCCTGAGAATGTATACGGGCGAGATGCACTGCGAGTTAGCACGTGACTGCCATTTAACGACATCAAACTTACTGGAGAGAACACAAGTTTCCCTGGTTGCCAAGTGTATGGTGTCTCTTTTTTTTTTGACTCATCTTGGAAGTTGTAATCATGCATTTTATTCAGATGTGTCTGACATAGTGTAAGTCCTTAAAACAATGACATGGACAAGTGCTTAAAAGAACAGCTTTGCCGAATTAAGTCAACTTTAATGGGGTGGAGGTGCGCATGGCTACATAAATATGCATGTGTACTGTAAACACATGCATGCATATTAGATATACTATGTATGTATGCATACATGCAGTATATTTAAGGGCTGAATCTAATGCCCCTGGAACAAAGAAATGACACCAAGGGCTGCCGAAATAATATGAGTCGTAATTCATTCGAGTACATCTAACAGGAGGTGTTTATTTTTGCCATGTTCACCTGCCCCTGCGATAGAGGCCACTCTGTGAGGGGAGCGCGGCCTTCTGTCGGTGGTGACTGGGCAACCATTGTTCTCGCAACCCTGTTCGAATCAATCAACCATTAAAGAGCACAATAGCTGCTGCAGCCATTTGTTTGTAGATTTAAGTTAAGGTTTCTGTGATTGTTGATCATTCAATGCTTGGCGGTAATTGCATGAAAAAAAAAACAACCTTAAATCAGTCCTAACTTTGCTACTCTGTTCGAGGGTTTTATGCAAAATGAATTTCCAAATGAATGACTAATTGCTGTTTTTATTTACTAGCAAAGTAATAGTCTGGGCCAAGTTAGAGTTAGCAGTTTAAAGCTGTTTATATCTTCTTCTGTGCTCTGTAACCCGTTTTTTTTTTCTAAATAAAAAAAAAGGCTTAATTTTCACTGTTGCTACACTTAAAATTTCAAATGAATGAGAACAGTCATATCATATACTGAATCACTATCTAGACATTTGACATAAATATTGAGGTACGGAAATTTAAAGGATTTTTATGCAGCCCCAGTACACCAGTGAGTGTGTGTGTGTAAATGGTATATGTATGAACTTGTAGGTATTTAATGAACATAAACATATGTGCAGTTTATGACCATTTCTACACAGAGATGAGTTTTGTAGTCATTAAAGGTACCATTGAGTCTAGAAAGACAGGTATAAAAGGTCTTTCGTTGTGGAGCTGTGTAAACATGATGCAGATATGACATCAGTGTTATCACAGCTCAGGTCTGGAGATCTGGAATCTCTAACGTTGTGAGAATCACAGGAGCTTGCATTGATGGCCTTGACCCATGCTCAGGACTACAAGTCATGGCTTCGATTTTGCTGGTGTTTCTTAAAAATGTACCACAGTCACACAAAGGTACCTTTTCCACAAGCACCTCGTCAGTCTGTGCAGCTACACCGTCGTTAGGAGGACAGACTTCATTGATATCCCATCGACATTTAAATGTGAAGGGAGCAGCTTTTTCCTCTTTATAAGACAAGCATCCTACCGTGATTACGACATTTAACCTGCGCACTAATAAGACTATTATTGTCACATAAAGGTAAAACTCTGCTCCTCACTAAGATACTTCAGCATCCTCACAAACATGTATATGTGCCACAGAAAAAACTAGCAGCATCATTTTACATGGAAACAATCAAACGGCATGATGTCCTTTCATTTTTCATCACACAGAGATATTTACCTGTAATATCAACTTAGTGTTACATGTCCTCTCCACTTTGCTTTTAGCTTATGAATGGAAATAGAGGAATTTCTTTGAATGACACTCCGTCATTGTCATTATCATTATCCCTGGACTGAATAAATGTACACACCTTGCACTAGACGATTATGCCCAAATGACACATAAGGTAGGATCTGATAATGACATCATTATCAATGAATTACTAATTTCACACACAAGGACAGATTTTCCCGTCAGTAACAGTGAACTGAACTTGCAGCTTTGTAGAGAACATGTACAACAGACAGGCACATGAGCAGGGGCACCACATTTTAAGATCAAATCCAAATGCTCAGATGAAATTCACCACTCGTTGTCAAGCACGTTTTATTCAACAGAGGAAATAAATGAAATCTCGCTGAGACTTCTCCTGACAACAGGAGGAACACCCCCCACGAGCTACTACGGAACAGAATGGAAGAGAGACAGCAATGTCAAACTACTACACGTGCATTTGTTGAACAAAACTGAGGAAAGAGAACGAACAGGAAAGATTCAAGTGAAGAATGAGTACCTTAGGTTTGTAGGGAAGTACTTGTTTACATTCTACAACATCACTGTTGCACAGAGAATTCAGTATTATACAGCATGAAAAAAAAACAATGGCCCGGCCAGACTGCGGCTGTCCGTGATTTTAACTCCTACACTCTGCGTGCAAGCTACATGTGAAGGGGTCACTGCCTGACCGGATGACAATCGCATCATAACCACCACAAAGTACAAATCTTTGACGAGCTCAAACGGGCTATCATTTCAAATCCAAGTCATCACCCTGTCATTGCTACATCTCTTTTACGCTCTAGCAACCAATGCCCTCTGATTGCGTCGGGTAAGGAGAAACACACTGGCTCGCCGCGCTCACCCTCTTGTCCTACTATTTACAGTGCAAACGCTAACTTACCATGAACGCTGCAGTTCTGTACAGACGGCCAGTCCTCCGATGGGTTACTTTCTGAAAACCCTAGCTGAGCAACATTGCTCCTCCTGAGGGCTCATTCCCAGCAACAGGACACCCAGGGGACACGAGGAGGAGGAGAAGGTGAAGGTGAAAAACGAGGGCAGAGGGACAGTCAAGCTGATGACAGACGGACACACCCCGAGCTGGAAAAGATACAGCGGCATGATACCCCTATTTTCCTCCCTCCCTCTCTCTCGCTCCCTTCAAAGTAGTGATGCTACGCTGAGCTGCTTTGTATCTATGGTCTATAGCTGCGGCTGTATGTGTCAGCAAATCAGCACTGCCGTGTGTTATTAGTCACTGACGCGACACTGAAAGGAGATCTGGGCTCTGTTGTGCCCTGGCAGCCATTCTAAATCAATCCCAGAGCAATGAATCTTGTTTCAGCCACTCAGTCCCATGCTCCAGGACTGCTGCAGCAGCTGCAGTTATACTAATGTGCCATTAAAGAGCTACATTCTGTGCTCTTGGAGCCTTTTTAACCATCTCCTCTACCTATCAAATGAGTTTCATTATCAATATAGTGAATGAATAGATGCCTGACAAAACAGCAGCCACATCTTGACATGTGCTTTGCAGGCACAACTGGATCAGGCTTTCACAACAGGAACATTTTAGTCGTTTATGAATAGCCTTCATATTTTTATTTGGGTGGGTAAATGAGTACAGTTAACTAAAGAGTCATTTTTTATGGTATCATTTGGAGTGAAACTGCAGGAACCCTATTGTAAATAAGTCTTTTCATTGTGGGGGTCCACGCCAACGTGGTGTGTGTACCTGGTTGCAATGATAAGATATTTTGATGGTATTATACCTGTCTCTGAAAATACAGTTTTAAGCATTACACAATCTATTTATTTTTTATAAATATGCATTTATAAAGATGTGTTTTTTTTCACCTCTTTATTTTAATTTAAACTGGAAACTAATTTCAATTTCACGACAAAACAGAAGTTGATAAGTCAATTTGTGAGTATAAATCTTAATTGGTAAAGGATCTAGTAACTATAGAACTACGGTTGTATTCTTGTACAATGACAATAAAGCTTCTTCTTCTAATTCTAAAGCTGCCAGATAACGATGGGCAGAGTAAAGAGCGCAATATTTACCTCTGAGATGTAGTGAAGCAGAAGATGGAACAAAAAGGAAAGACTCAAGTAAAGAATGAGTACCTTAAGTTTGTAGGTAAGTACAGTACAGTGAATAGATGTACTTATTTACATTCTACAACATCACTATTGCAGAGAGAATTAAATTTTATATGATTTTAACCCCTACACTCTAACTTGGGTCATTCCCCTGAGCCAGTGAGGTCCGTTTAAGTTTCTTCAGCTTGTCAAATCCCCTGAAGCTGTGAAGTCTTGTGCAGGTCACAAAAGCTAATGTCACCGTGAAGTTAGAGAAAAATGCATTCGGGTGACAAAATATCAGGGATAACTCTCAGGATAACCAAATACAGTTCAACTGCATCACAAATTACAGTCTCAATAACAACTGATAAAATATGTCAACACCTCCCTCAAAAACATTCAATAAAAAATCCACATAAAACTCCTCCTGAGGGGAGAATGTATTGCAGGGGTGTGGCGTTGTATCCTGTGGTAAACGTGTATTGATCTTAATGTTGTGGCTGATTGGTGTACAGTATCGTGACTTACTGTATGCCAATGTCCTTCCTCGGCTAAAAAATCTCCGGCAGTGGCTGAATGAAGGTCCATTCTGTCCACTAAGCTAAACTCCAGCTACCCTCACGACACATTTCTCACTGGTTGTGAAGCAAGTCTCTCCAAAGATAGGTGCCCATGGAGGCGCAATCAAGTACCTGAAAGCAACAGCCATACCCTGCCAGGAGGGTTACCAGGCCCCTGCCCTGGAGCCAGGCCTGGACAAGGGGCCGGTCTTTCGCCCATGGAGTCGGGTTGGGCCCAGCCTGACTGGTGTCGTACCGTCAAAAATTGTCACTCCCACCTAAGACCAGACCTCTTACCCGGGTACTCGGGTCTAACTCTGCACAGCAACTCCTTTGCAGAACTGTACTCTGGGATGATGATGATGACGACACAAAGGAGAGGAAGAGGTTTGTTGTACACTGAGGCAAAAAAAAAAAAAGCTAGACAGGTGCACTAGTTGGCCCAGTAGAAGTTTGGTGCAGAGGATTCATTACAACATCTACCATCAACTAGTATCAGAGACTGCAGAACGCTACAGCCATCGCTATGGATTTGGAGAAACAATCCCAACTGGACACCGACACAACCGGGTTTGGCCAGCCGGTGGTAGGTCCGCCTCAGCAGACGCCTTGATTTCTAAAAGGCCAGAACACCTAATGACGCTAAAGTATACAGTACAACTAAAGATATGTCCCTAATAGCCACTGATGGTCACCATATCCACAGATGATCCCAGAAAGCCGCTTGTGGTTGGCAAATTTATCATCTGCCTAGTGGGAAGACCCATCATAACCATCTTGTCGTACGTTTTAAAAAATCTAAAGGATACACACAGTATTCGATTGTCCAATTTCAATTAAAGACATGCATCTCTCCCCCACCCTTGTAACTCACACACGTCTACACTGTAATACAATATGATTTGGCTAAAAAAAAAAAAAGCTATATTCAGCGATCATTATTATGACATTATGACCAACTTTTGTATAGGTCCCCCTTTTGCCACCTAAACAGCAATGACCTGTTCAGGCATGGATTTCATGAGCTCACTGAAGCTGCGATGTGATATTTGTCACCAAGATGCGAGTAGCCGATCTGTAAATTGCAAGGCGGGGCCTCCATGGATCACACTCCCCTCAACATGTCAAAGTAGCATCCACATAAACGGCATGAAGCAAAGTATCCCAGAATAACATTGCCCAAAGCATCACACTGCCTGTCTTCTTCCCATCTTGCCAGGTGTTCCCCAGGTGAGCAATACACACCCACCCAGCCATCCACGTGATGTACAAGAAACCAAGATTCATCCATTCCCCCATTGTTCCCTGGTCCAGTTCGGATGCTCGCAAGTCCATTGTCGGCCCTTTCAGCAGTGGACCGGGGTCAGCATGGGCACCCTGACTGGGTGGCGGCAACGCAGCCTCATACAGAACAAACTGTGATGCACCGTGTATTCTGGCAACTTTCTATCAGAGCTAGCATTAACTTTCTCAGCAACTTGAGCTACAGCAGCTTGTCTCTTGGATAGGACCACACGGGCCAGCCTCCCCACATGCACTGATGAGCCTTGGCCATTGCAGACCAGGAACATCCCACCAGAGCTGCAGTTTTGGAGACGCTCTGACCCAGTAATCACCATGCGGCCCTTGTGAGTGGTAATCATATCATGGCTGATAGGAGTAAATTAGAATATTAAGCTTAATTTGCAATTTTGCTATCAAAGGTTAAAAGCTGCAATTGTACTCAGAATTCCTGACAGCGGCTTGAGCAATACAACAAAGCTCCAACACCTCGCCTTATTGAGCAGAGTCAGTACCAAGGCAAAAGTTTAAAGCCCTACTTATATTATCTGACTGAGAGGGACCACCGTAAGTTTAAAACAACAGATTAATTGTACTTGAAAGACACAAAGGTGGAAGTTACATGAGCATCTCAAGTTTTAGGAGTCTAATTTCAGGAATATGTAAGCAATTTAGAGCCTGTGCATGACAACATATGATAAAGGGCTGATATGTCAGTAGAACTGTAGAACCGCACGATAACGTGCCTTTCAAAAAGGATCAAGGCACACAGAAAGTGGGCTTTCTTCCCTGTCATCAGACACAAATAAAAGTTTATATAATCACAGACTACTACAGGCACTAAATACAAATCTTTTTCATTGGTTCATTTTACCAGTCCTTATGTTCAGTCATCAGCAGGCTGACTAAAATAATTTTTATTCATTTATTCAAAGTCCTGGAACCTAGTGATGGTGAAAAAAACTTGAATTCTCTGTCAGTGCTTTGAAAAATCGACTGCGTATATCTATATAGAGTGGGCATGGGTACCGCTTGGGGGTAGGAAGGGTTATGTTACGCAAACATTAATGCATTTTTATTTGATAAACTGATTTAAAATCTAAAAAAAAGAAAGAAATAAAAGGTATTTGTGAGGGCAGGATGCGGGTTTAGGGCAGTATAATGCTTATGTTGAAATATGCAGGCAGATGAAAATGCCCCTACTGAGTACTGCATTTGACAATGCCATGACACTAAAATCCAAATTCTACCTTCTGTATTCTCTTTGGGTCCTTGATGGGGCCTTCCCGTGGTGGAACTTTGCCAAACAGCTTCCATCCCGGATCCTTCTGCTCCACTGGCCGATTCTCCTTCACCCTCCTGGCAAACAGGCTCCTGAGTAAAACATGGATGGGGAGATGGGGTGGGGTTGCACAGTGAATCAGTTTTTTTTTTAGCAATCTAGGGCTCCATAAGTGTGCGTCAAAGAAAATGAGGCATTTAGCTTGTAGTGCTGTAAATGTTAAAACATGATATGACAGTTCACTCTGATGATTGTGGGATTCCAAATGAGCCTGAAGTTTCAGGATTGACGATTATACCAAAGACTGTAATCCAGTGTTTTAAATATCTGGTGCCAGCAGCCGGTCATATTTGGACCACAACATCTAAGTATGATTAGAAAGAGATTGTTTACACAGATGAAATGTATCACTGGTACCTTGGTTGATTTTTGCTAGGCTGAAAAGAAGGGTCTCAGGTATGTATTATACCACAGAGGCTAAAAATACAAGAATGCTTGGCTGTGAGTGTGTAAGGCAAAATTTAACACCCAGGATAAAGGTGGAAAGAGGATACTGCAACAGTGTTTAATCCAAGCAAACTGGTATGGAAAATTTAAGTCACATCATTTGAACTGAACTGAGATACTACAGGCATGGTTTATAGAGCACTTTTCATAAGGCAACTCGCATATTTCTGCAGCTGTAACCTCGACTTAACCTCCCCCTATCAGTCACATACATGCTAGAATGCCAGTTTATGCTGGTTCGAGAAGTCAGCTTGTGGAGTCTGCATCATGCAAGTCTGAAACTTCACGGGGGTCGTCCACACGTATGTGCTGGCTCGGCTCCGCACGTCAGCGTAGAACAGATTTGAGTTTTCATGATAGAAGTCCCGGTATTTTGTTGCGAAACTCTTAATTATGAAGCGGCAAAATCAAAAGTAACTTGACTCTTATGTATCTGAAAGTGAAACCATAAAATAATCATGTGCACAGATGTGAGTTGAGTCCTGCAACCAAACTTGGGGTTGGCACAGCATTAGGCAAGATGTCACTGGGCACGCTGTGGACGTGTTAAATCTAAAAACAAACTGTTAAGATTAATCAGCAAATTAAAAAAAAACAAATTTTAAATCAAATGATTAAAAAAAAAACAACAGGCGCAGTCCTGTCCTTCAGTCATGATTTGAGCCAAATGAAAGGATATTAAGTTATTCCTGTGATATCATATTCATGAGAATGAGACATAAGGTCACAGTGACTTTGACCTTTGACCAACAATGTCTAATCAGTACATCGCTGAGTCCAGGTAGAAAATTATGCCATATTTGAAAAAAAAAAAAATCTAAAGATGTGCCAGTGTGGAGGCATAAAAAAATAAACTTAACTAGACATGAACTTGAGTAACTCACCACAAAACACCGCAGTCCAGATGTCAACACAGAGGCAAGACGAGAGCCTGACTTAATAACTAAGCTCACTACATGCACAAGATTGGATTGTGGACTTCAACAGAACATTGTTTTCAGCTTTTACGGAGGCCAGAACACAAATGTTCACAACCACTTCATTTGCTTCGAGTCGAGGCCAAACGAGCTCCCCATGAGGGCTGTGAGGCTGCAGTCACGGCACACTTGTGAGGCTCAGAAGTTGGAAAGCCCAATTTAACTGGAAGAAGTGCATGTTTGCAGTTGAAGTTTTAACCTGGTTTTTAGGATTTGCCAACGCTTTTGATCAATGTTCACGAACGCTCAAACTAGTACTGAGACGGCAAAGCATGGCGACAACAAAGCTACTATGAGTACCTCTAGCCTAACAGAGCAGAGCACAAAAGCTACATAAGTCGGACCACAGTGGCTGAGAGAGACCCACCAAGAACAAGCATGTCATGTTATCTGCTGATTTCGTCCTACCTGTCGACGAACAGAAGAAGTGATGGGGCTGCCATCCTGCTTTGCCAACGCAAATTTTTTTTTTTTTTAAGTTTCCAAGTGAGGAGCAAATAAAATGAGGGAACACTCAAAAGTTCCCACTCAACTGACATTCAGACTGCACAGTATATTCCAGTTTGAGTGGAGGAAGGTACCACTGGAACACACTGTTCCTCGGTGTTCCGCCTCCTCGGTGGGATTGGCTGTTAGGAGCCGCAGTTTGAAGGGCACAGAGGGAATGAGTAACTGCCATGTGAGCGAGAGCCAACTGAACAATACGGTGGTGGTGGTAGGGGGAACGGAATAAGGACAATCTAACGTCTGCAATGACAAGGTCCTATTGCGTGGTGTGTAGGGTGCAACTCTTAGGGGGCACGGGGAAAACTGAATGTTTGGCCGCCGCAGAGATAAACATCAAACGCGAGGCAATTTGGGCCACTTCAGGGCAGCCGTTCTCTCCATTCCAGTTAATCTGCAGCGGCTCTTTCCTGTTTTGCATGTGTTCGCTGAATTATCGCGGCATCGCTCATCTTTCTGCCGCTCAATGACTTTGACGGCAGCGACTTGGTGACGATGGGTGCTCACTCTCCACTGAGATGTAGCACATCAAATAAACTTGAGTACTGAGAGACCACCATACTGTATAGACTGCAGCTTACTCTGTGATTTCTGATCACTTCTAGGAAAGATTTTTTAAATCTACCTAATTTCCTTCAAGGAAACTCAACAGCTACTTTGATGAAAGCTGTGTGGTGTGGGGATATATCGCAATATTTTAATCAACCAAATTTAATTGCAGTAGGTAACTCCTATATATTGCATCTGCGTCGCTAATTTTCCTGTTCTTGTTAGGGATGAAATTGTTTACAGAGAACAGTTCCCTGTTGTAAAACTGCAGCAAAATACGTGTCGCCTTAAAGTTCACTGGCATCACGTCCCATTTCTAAAGGGAAGGTGATGTTTAGCACATGCAGAGGGGTCAAACGGGATGTCTTGGTAAGTGCAGTTTATAAAGAGACCTTGAGCAACGCCCACTTCTGTAACACTGTGACGGGGAGTTCAGTGAGTGTGAGCATTTTCTCCAAGTCGTGACTGAGGAGTGTTTTACGGAGGCGTAACGCTTCATGTTGGGTGATGGTCTAACACAGTGTCATCTGCAATGTTCCGCTATGAAACACAATATTACACAGTACATTCCCAGTTTCACTTAAGTGACCCACCTGTTGAACAGGCCAACCACAGATCCCAGTTTCTTTTGCCTGCCATCCTCTTCCTTTTGCTCGGCACTTGACCTTGAAAGTGGTTGTACAGATCTCCATAAATCTTTGGGGTTTCCCGGTGACGAGGACAGCATAACATCTGAAAAGTGGGTGGTGCCGCTGTTATCCGTCTCCAAGGTGACAATGGCACTGGAGTCCGAGGTGACGGTGAAATCCAGGATATCCTCATTGGACGCAGATAATTCAGTGTTCACGCTGGATGCGCTGCACACCGAGATGTCGTCACTGCGGTTCAATGCTCGGCCCCCGGCACCCATGCCCACAGCGGAGGAGAATCTGAGGGTGGGACTGAAGAAACGAATGGAGTCATAGCCGCTGCGGGGGAAGGTGGAGGACTTGCGGACGGCGTTGCCGTCAGAGGGATCATCGCTCAAAGTTAAAGTCGCGGGACAGTCGTGACCGCATGTCAGGATGAGGCTGGTGTCGCCTTCCTGCTGGTGGCGGTGGAGGATGGGCTCCGGAGGGTTGATCTCCAGAGTTGGGATGCCCGAGTCCTGGGAAGTCAAGCTGTGGCTATCCTGTTCCAGGTCTGCATCGGCTTTCTGGAAGGCGGAGGTAGAGGAGCAAGATGGCGCGCAACCGGGCGGAACGGGCTCGCTGGCAGGGGGTGTGCTTGGGAGGCCGGAGGTGGCAGGGCCTTTCATGATGGAGCCATTCTTCAGTCTAGCTCCTCCAGACAAACCTTGGAAAGAGACTGAATTTATTACACTTGCATTTGTAAAAGTACCATTACTATGACAACCACACTTTCTTGACAGCTTGCGGTGCCCATGTGTTACCTGCTCACCCAGGATCCGAAATGTACTTTTTTTCCCTTGTTGTTCAGTATATTTTATCATCAATATCCTTATTATTATCATCACTACTGTGTTTACCACTAGCGTCATCATCATCATCATTATTGTATCATAATAAATAAAGTTGCATTACCTCAGCAAAGGAGGTCGTTTTCCACCCATGCTTGTTTGTTTGTCTGTCTAAAAATGTGTCTACATTCGACGTCAACACAACCACACGTCTTCCCTCTGTTGTGTTTCAACATTCTTTCTTCAAAAACCGCCACAATTCTTCTGTGACATCAGAATCATGCCTAGTTTCACAGAATCACAGAATTATGCCTAGTTTTAATAATTCTGTCTGACGGCCCGAGCTCCCGGCTGTACAATATTGGTTTTTGACCTTGTTCCGTTCGACTATGATTTGGTGCTTTATCAAAAAAAAAAAAAAAAATTGAATTCAATGAACTGATTGACTCAACTTTTTAGATTTAAGCCATTTATTAGCTAAACATGTCTATTGTGGCAGTTAATAACTCCTTAAGCAAAGTGGGCATGCTCAGCTTGGTGTCAGCGAAAGCTGTGCAGCTCAGTACGCCACCCACTCGCGCGGCTCCCCCCCCCCCCCCT
>CAAKHG010036613.1:4800-17112 GCA_901007715.1 Dactylopterus volitans
TCACCTGAGCGCCCCCCCACCCACCCCCACCCCCGGCCTGCGCGTTGCGTCGGTTCCGCCTCATTTAGGCAAATAAGCAGAGGGCGGGCGGCTGGAAGCGCGACGGTTATCGCGCCGCATCCGTGGGATTGAGATTAGATAAGGCCCGCACTCTTAAAGCCTGGCAAACGCGGCCGCGCCGCGAACAACCCGCCGACTGTCGGCACATTTCTGATCCCGATGATCCCCCCCCCCACCACCCAAAAGCCCCGGCTGCTTCCAAACCGCCGAGGATAACACGGAGGAGGGGAGCAACAAAAACAGCCAAATCTCTTGTGAGGAAGCTAAAGCTGTTCTAGCTACGGTAGAAAACATGCGCGAGACTTCCGGGAGGTTAGCGCCGGAAATAATTGAGGACGAATGAAGAGATTCTCCACAGTTCACATGTAAATTGTACCTCTTGTTGTTGTTGTTACTTTGAGTAGACAGCGTGTGGCTGCCGCCTGTGGGACTCTGAGTCCTCTCAACATGGGCGCGCCGTCTCTCCACGGTTCCAGGGAGCTCTCCTGGTCCACAAACGCCCCGGCAGGAGATCTCCAGCGCCCGCCGCCTCGGTAGGACCACAGCCATTCCCAAGGCCCGCTCTCCCCGTCGGCTGAAAAAAACCCGCTCAAACGCGCCGCCAGTCGGCTCCTGTCGGCTCCGATCGGCATTCAGACGCGGGTTTCCATCGGCTCCGCCTCCGATCGGCTGCAGTGGGAACGTCACACCCGGGTCAATGCGTTAATTTGCGGGATGACGTCGGCGCAACGTGCCGATGAACAGGCGCCGGCAGTCGCGGGACGAGCACCACTGTTTTTTTTTTTTTGGTTTTGTTTTTTTTACGGTTCTAAGATGGCGCGGCTCTGCCCTCCCTTCGCCATCTCAGCCCGCCCGCCTTCGTCTCGTCGGCGCCCGAATATCGTCCAGTCTGAGTTTTTTTATTTTTTATTTTGTACAGTTAGAAAGACAAAAGCAGCAGGTACAGGAAGAGCAGAGCTGACCACCGTCTCCATGGCTCCCATGCTCCTTCCCGTTTCTGTCCCATACGGACGCTGAGCAAGCGATAAATCTGTGCAATATCAATACGCTGAAGCAATATACTATGTACCTCAGGTGCCTCTACCTTTGCTTGCACTTTGTTTATGACATCCACTTTACCTCTTTTATTCCCCTGTGCAATTAACTTTTAAATTGTTTAGTGCGTATGTTTTTTTTTGCTCTAGTCTGTTCAAAGCTGTCTCGGTCTCATTAGAGCTGCCTTTTTAAGCATTTTTTTCATTTTCTTGGCCGAAAACAGTCACGTGTGAGCACACAGCAAAGGAAACACTTATTTAAGGGTTTTTTTGCTTCATTTTCAAAACAGTCCAAAATACGGTGGAGGATGCCTTGTGTGTCGTCATGTTCCCTGGAAGGCCGCCGTATGTTGACCAGCAGATTGGAGGCGATATTTTAAGCACCGAGGCCGTTTCCGGGTATAAAAAAGTAAATAAATCAACGAAATCAATTTAAACTCCAGCGACGATGCACTTAGGAGAAACTCGCATTCGCCATTAAGCGCCAGCGTCTTGGCGGGGCTCCTGTCGGGCCGCGGGTTTGACGCTCGTTCTCCCGCGCCGCGGCTCCTGCCGAGTATCTGATCCCGCAGGCGGCGGCAGAGCGTCCCGCGCTCCTCACGCGATCCGCCTTTTGAGCCCTCACAGACAATGGCAAGATACCAGGTCAGCGGCGGCGGCAGCGGCGGCCTCAAGCGGCGCCGCGGCGACAGGTTGAAACGGGAGAGATGTTTTGTTTTCGCGGCTCAAACACCTCGGCCCGCGTGCGCGCGGCGGGTTCCCCAAGGGAACCCGCCCAGGGACCTCCTGCCCTGGAAACCAAGACGCTCAGGGGGCGGGGGGGCCACCTGAGATTCGCCTTGAGTCTCGGATTGCCCTTTTCCTCCTCTGCCGCCGCCGAACATCTGCTGCAAATAATAACACTTAAAAAATAAAAGATTAGAAAAATGTTGGCGACTTTGGAAGAAACTGAAACTTACGGTTTTGCTATGACCTCATCGCAGATTTAGTCCACTTCAGTATCGCCCCATCACGCTTGGTTTGGGCTTGGCCTTTTTTTTGGATGAATCCAGCCGCGACCTTAACTGAACTGACAAGCTTTTATGTAACAAGGGTGAATGATACCGCATTTAAAACATACTGAAGACTGCAGAACCTGTTTCGTAGATTATTCCCATCATAGCAATGCTTCTTGGCGGTTTATTTCCCCTCTTTTAAATGGCGCCACGTTTGTAAGGAACGTGTGTTTAAGGGATGGGCGGCGGGGGCCGCGCGTTTCGGGTCGCACCCATGAAAACTTTGCCCAGAAGTTAAAAGTTAAAGTTAGAATTTAGCCCGCCGAAGCCGAAACAGCTCAGGCTGCTATCGACTGAAGCGGGACGCATCGGCAATTTAGAGATTCGGCTTATTTAGGGGGAAAAAAACGGGAGCCTCGGTGGCGTGTGGAAGAACCAAACGCAGTCACGGCAGCCAAGCACCTTGTTCTCCTCCTCCTCCTCCTCATGCTGGTCACCGGGGCCGGAAACAAAAAAAAAGCATCCGGTTGTTCCACCGCCTGGTTGTCAGCACCTGGGTCACCAGAAGCTCCAAACAAGAGTCAGTGCAGCATAAAAAGCTGTTTAGGCATCTGCATTAAACCAGTTTTCCAACGGTATAAGACTTAATTGCCAAGAAGCGTCGGTACAAACAACCTAAAGTTGTTGTTTTCATTTTCTTCTCCATTAGCTTCACAATGCTGCCGACAAAGCCTCAGTGTTCCTCGGCAGCAGAGGTAGCACAAGTAGGGCAGTGGGTAAGACAGGAAAAAAAAAAAAGAAAAGGGATTCAGCACATTTCATTGCATTACGAATAATGCGGCCAAGAATTTGACCTTGGCCAAAGTGTTTGTTTGTGGTTCCAGCGCGACGGCGTCGGAGGTGTCTGCAAGGGTGTTTTCCCGCAGCAGAAATAGGCCATCGGGGCCACTCGTTTGATTCAAGGGTGGACTCGTAATGAGCGCCATTAATTGCCTTTGTTTAAGCTGTGCTCGGCTTCCTCATATCCGTCGGTGTGTCATGGCCGAAAGAGAAAAACAAACAAACAAAAAAAAAAGGATGGTCTGATCAGCTCGTCGAGGTTTTCATCTGGTCACCGTACGGTGTCACGCTGAGCAGCTTCTCTATTATTCTCAGCCCCTCTAATTCCTGTAAAAAAAAAAAAAATTGCTTGGCAACTCCAGCGAAAGCTGTTCTCCAAACATTTGAGGTACATCGTGGAAATGTTCTCTTTTGAAAGGCAGAAATTTTGTTTTGTTTTGCCCCCCCAACCCCCAAACCCCCGCCCCTCCTCCTCCAATCAGAATCACGCCGGGTGCTGCTGACGCCGAGTAACGCGGGCTTGAAACACAAGAGGGTTTCTTGCCCGGAGTCACCTACAGGTGACCTAAATATTTGGGATTCGCAAGCTGGAAGACAAAATAGGATGATAACGTTTCAGATCCAACGACAGTGTCACAGGAAGTTTATATCCTGAACATGTTCTTCTAAAGACGTGTCAAAACGAGGCTTTCTGGAGACTCGAACAACCCTTGTTTGAAAGAAGATGAAACATAAAGACATTTCAATGCTTTTTTACTTATAGCTACTAGTATCTGAGTTAGTAGCTTAGTTGCAGCATGATAAATGTAAACTAGTTACCAGGGGAAGTGCCTATTGCGCTGCATTTTTAAACGTTTAGACATGCCAAAGAATTTGGATCCACCTCCTCGGCCTTTACTGGAACTTTAACTGAACAGTATGTTCAGTTAGTGAACATTAAAACTGAACATTGAATATGTTCATTTAATGAAATCGACATTTACTAGACTGAATCGTTGACATTGTACACTAATCTACATTATTTTACTGTGGGACCATGTGAGACAAACCGATGTGGAGAAAAACACTTTGTTCCTGTCATTTTTCACGGTTTATCTCAATGAGGGAAATTGAATGTCCGTACTTCCAGGTTGAAAACGTCACCTTTGAATTATCTGGACTCGCCGCTGCTGCGTGTGCGCGCGCGCGCGTGTTTGTGTGTGTGTGTGTGTGAACAACAGCCGCCCAACTCTGCCCCCAGTTGGCTTACCATGAAATTTTTACTGTACTTCAGCCAATCATCATCACTTGTGCGGTTGCCCCGCCCCCCTGCCCTCCCTCCTCCGTGGTAAAAGTAACGCCCTTAGTAACGTTGTTTTATTTGTAACGCCGTTATTCCCATCACTGTAATTAGTTGTCTAACGAAAACGTCATGTCAGACCCTTTTTTTTTATTTATTTATTTTTTTTTTAGACTTTAATAGATGCTTTGCTGTACTTGACGTGACCGGTGCCGCAGCCATGCTGGGAACTGCCCAGCACAACCACAGCAGCGGCGGCGGCTGCGGAGCTCCAGGAGCATTTGTTCAGCATGTTTTCTCCTCTTTTTGTCATTCTGTCCTCTTATTTCTATTTTTTTTTTTTTTTTTTAGACGAAGGTCTACACATACATCTCATCGCCTACATCCAATCTTCTAATGGCCAGATTCTTCTGGACGTTTCCGGGCTGCTTGTGTGATTGTGTGGCGCTGCCTCTTTTCCTGGAGTGCGCTGAGCTGACTGTTCCTGGAAGTAAACGCGATCCCTTTAGCGATTTCAGTCGCCCGAATCTAAAAACAGAGGAGCCAAACGTTTGTTTTGGAGTCAAGAATTTACGGGGATTAACACATTTTTCGCGTCTAAAGCGGAGGGCCGCAAACGGAGCCCAAACCGCCACTGGAGCATGGCTGTAAGGTCGCCGGCGGGGGCCGCGCCGGGGCCGTCATTTACGCGGACTCCCTCCGAGGTTTTTCGCGGGCCGTTACATCACAAGGGCGCTGCTCCACGACCGCTGGCAGGTGGCAGTGACCCCCCCGTGTCCCCTGCCTCCGCAGACAAGCTGCACTGCCAACACGAACGCGGTGATGTGCCAGGATCAAGTAGCTGGGCTGCTATCTTGTTACTAAGCCGATAATCTGTTTGGCACGGGGGCTCTTTTCCATTCCTCCTTTTACATAACTGGGCCCGTGTTCCGGACTCGGGGCAGCGAGTTTGGGCCACAGCGGCCGCCAGCTGGAGTCCGTCAAGAGGAACGGCTAGGCTTTGTTTTTGTTTTTGTTTTGTTTTTTCTCTCGTCCAATAACACATCAAAGATGACATCCATTCAAGAAAACCAAAGAGACTGGTTCCGCCACTGAGGGACCACAAAATGAGACCGTTCTGGGTTGAGACCGCCTCGAGCGTAGGGACAGGCAGCGCCCGACCGCACGCCGTGCAAGTAGGTGTGTGCAGAGCCGGACGTCACTCCGCCGGGAAGGAATAGGTGACAAAAGTTTGCCCCGAGAATCAGCGAGCAGCAGAGTGACCTCTTAGGTTGATCAAGAACCCAGACCAAGCAGAGGAACAACACCGAGGCCGAGAAGGGAGATGACCCACCAGGAGATCAGTGGCGCGCTCATAGTCAGTTATTATTTATCATTTGTTGTGCAAAGTGGCGCGACAGAGGCAACGCGGGCCTGTGCCGTTTTAATATCTTAAGTTGCGAGGATATCAATTATTTACGCATATTGTTTTCACATATAATTCTGTTTCACTTTTCCGTGCATTTATGGGTTGTATTTCGCTTAGGTCTTTAAAAATATGTTGCGAGATTAATGGTGTAAAAGCCCCCAAAAAAGAGGAGTGATGCTGTGTCACCGTCCCGCTGGTTGAAAGAGGCACTTGAGAAACTGCGGCCCAGTCGATAGCCACAGCCGGAGAGACTTAGCATTGATCACCACCAAGAAATCGGGCTCGGACTCATGTTGGTGAGGTGGTGGTAGACTGACTCGGCTCGGATGGCCGCCAGCTCAAGATGTCACGGGTCAAGGTCAGCGACAGTGTCACCTCAAATGACAAGCAGGTGTCACTGTTTTACCTTCAGCAGCTCCGGGACGGCAGCTTAAACCTGAAACCGCTTTGGTCTGTGTTTGGCCGCACCCCCGCCCTTTTTTTTCTTTTTTTTTGTTTTAATAACAACACTTAAATAGCTCTGCCCTTCTAGAGATTACTACTCTTTACGCCATAAACTATTTACGTGGAGTTGCTTTTCACCGACGATCAGCAATTCACACAGGACCGAGATTTATATTTGACCCTTCTTTAGCATGTTTTTTTTTTTTTTTTTGTGACGTTATTTCCTCGGGGTTGATTTGGCACCCCCATGTGGGACATTTATAATAAATACGCCACAAAACACTAACATAGACTTTTTTTTTTCGAGATGTTTTTTGGAATGCCCTGAGACAAGGAAAAAGAAAAACGTCATTATCCAAGATTAAGTTTAATTGTAATCAATTTCAACATATTAATAAAATAATAATAATAATTATGATGATGATGATGATGATGATGATAATGATGATAATAATTACAACAATAATGATAGTGAATGAGGAAATGGCTGAGGAGAAAGAAAAAGAAAAAAACTTGACTCTGTGGATCAGTGAATGAAGACCGGTCGACCCTGAATGGAGACAAAATTCGTCACATCTGGAATTCTCCTATACATCATCTGCATATAGCCTGTTGTTAACACTGGCCACTTGCTAAACAAAATTAAAGAGTATGTAGGCAGAACACTTCAAGTCAGCTAATCCGGGAATAAACAGCACCGAAGGAGAGGAAAAAAGTAGGTCAGTCCCTCGGGCTAAATCTATGGCATGTTATTTAAGAAGAACCGGTTATAGAGTATACCAAGTGTAAGTTAAACCATAATAATGAATAGTATGACATTGTAACACCCTTGAAGTAGTAATATAACAACAATTAATAATCCATTTGTAATAAAAGTTCAGAATTATGACTAGACAAATGAGAACAAGGCGGGCCACATACGGAACTTCAACCGGCTCCTTTCTGGGTGCAAAAGGAAGTATTTTAATGATACAATGAGTTCAGGTAATGCTGAAGCCACACCGAGGCACATGAATCCGGTTTAAATAATCAACATAATTCCATCACATTAATCAGAAGTAGCGTTTTCCATGAAAATCCATGATATAAAGGAACCAATTCAAAGAGCATGTAGGAAGTACTCAGAACTACTTGAACTGCAGTATAAACAACCTTAACCACAGTATAAACAACTGTTTAAGTGTAAAAAGACCCACGTATAACTTTATCTTTCATTCACAAGAATGGCTATCTGTTATTAGTCATGCATCAACATGTAAACAGACAATGCAGCTGTGATCAAACCGGAGATAATCGCATCGCTTTACAGTGGCTTCAAAAATTTGTTTGTTGTTGTTTTTTTTTTGTTTTTTTGCATGCTTTCGCACCTGCGTAAATGTTTGGAGATACATATGCCCAACCAGTGATGGATTCCGGAAAAAAAATGTGATTATAATGCAGTTTGATATGAAAACAAGACTGCTTCCTCTCCCTCCGCTGAGGGATTGCAAGCACAGTCACACACTCTTGAAGGGCTCTCAAAATCCTTCTTCACAGGCGCTCAGCTGACTCTCCAGCCTTTGTTCGGACTTCTCCGAGCCCGATGGTGGTTGCTCAGAACTTTCCTCTTTTGACATGCGAGCTCGGCGCCCGGCCCTGCTCTGCACACTGACTCAAGATGTTATCTATCATACAGATGGAAAAAACTGCACACAAGAGATTAGAGAGAATATGAGGGCCTTTTTTTTTTTTTTTTTGCTTTTGGTCACAGTGTCATATTTCCCCTCATCCATGATCGCAATGTACTCGGTACTCGCCTCTGACCTCAGCGGCAACATGAGCAGGCGTGGGATTGCGCATTAACCATTTACTTCAGTTGCTCTCTGGAGATATAAAAATTGTGAGAACATAACAACTGTCTGGCAACCATGTTGTTTTGTCTGCGTTTTTCTTTCTCTGAGTATATTGTTTTGTGTGCCATTTCCATAATAAAATGTACTTGTGAAACTGAAGACTGAAAATAAAAATACTGTGTTTATTTTCCTTTCAGTCAATGTCCGTGTCATCATCTTTTTCTTGGGATCTTTCAATCGGCGTTCTTTATTTAATCAAACCAAAGCAGCTTGTTCTATAGGCAATTAAAAGTAAATTCAAGTACAAGTACATCAGAGTTTAGAGTAAAAAGTACACATGGAAAACACCACGTATGTGTCACCCCTATGGATTATTCTATCCTTTATCATTTTTTTAAAAATTTCATTTCGTGTTATTTCGTCTTCACATAGTTATGCAAGTATGGTGTAATCTTAATTTTTCCTATCTATCTATCTATCTATCTATCTATCTATCTATCTATCTATCTATCTATCTATCTATCTATCTATCTATCTATCTATCTATCATTACAGCAATGGTGGACAGCAACTAATGAGGAATATTAATTGATATTGTACTTAACTTGATTACTCACTGATGCTTTTCAGATTTTGGACTTCTTTATGATATTTGTCTCAAACCAGTGGCGTACACAAAATGATATTTTCAACTAAAAACATAACTGAGCCACGTTTTTTTTTTTCTTTTTCTTTTAGGTGTGGTTGCAAAATATGAACATAATTTTTTTCCCCTCAATTGCAGCCTCTTCGTTCGTTATGGTCTCATTTTGAATGTCAAACTAGTTGCACTTTAACTTTTTCTTTTTTTTTTGTATGATTGTGTACGTCCATGCACGCGGCCCTCCTTAGTTTGTTTACGTTGTTGTCGAGGGTGGTCGGCGCTCTGGATTACCCATGATGCCACGCGGCGGCTATAAATATCCCAGCGCGAGTGCGGCGCCGCAGATTCGCTCCTGGAAAAACGATGAGAACGCGTCGTCCTCACAATTAAAGAACCGCCACCACTAACGAACGACACTCGAAAATCTTTTTTTTTTTTTTAACCCCTCACCCCCTTCTCTATTTGCGGATGGTAAACTCATTTATAGAGTTTTTGTTCAACAGTAGTCGTTTTGGCTGTCACGAAGGACGCGAAGACCCGTGTTTGCCCGACGCTATCATGCTGAACACAGAGGAAAGGTAGGATGTCGGGCTCGTGTACTTTTGTTTTTTTTTGTTTTCTTTTCTGGTCGAAACAAAGTAAAAGTCGTGTCAGCGGCGAAATCTTAAATGGTATTTTTATTTATTTATTTATTTTTTAAGTTTTCGGCTTTTATGAACTTTTTTTTGTCGCTGCTCAAAGGAGCAGCGGAGGTGAAACTGCGGAAGCAAAAGTGACGAGTCGAGTTCGGTAAACAAACCCAGCAGCAGCAGCAGCAGCAGCAGCCTCACGGTCCCGGTCCCGGTCCCGGTCCAAACAGCCGGTGCTTTGCTGCAAACCCGAGCCTGCTCACTCAAGTTTCTATGTTTTAAGTATCATTTCTGATTGCAGTTTTGTGTGTTTGTTTTTGTGGCGTGTTTGTCTGGGGCGCGGGGAGGTTCAGTGACACCGGTGCTGACCTTGCTGGTGTTTTCATGAAGCTGCACTCGAAGCAGATGTCCTAACATGTTTTTTTGTTTTGTTTTTAAAAAGGGCTGTAAAACAAAACCCGTCTGCTAAATACAAAAAAAAAAAAACCTCTGACACGAGCTGAATCACACGCCCTGGTGACGGCCCTCTGACTCGCGGGTATAAAAGTGCATCTCTCACGATTTGTGGCCACTTTTTGTCGACTAAACCATCACGACAATAACGTCTGGTCGACGTCAACATGGACACGCTTTGAACCGGCGTGGGGCTGCAGCCCCGCATGCGGCCTGTTTTATTCCTTGTTGACCTCTTGTGAAAGTGCCCTTGCTGCCCTGCGATGACTTTCTATCCATGAATGCGGCTCTCTGATGCTTTTAATTGCCGTCTCAGTACTTGGCAATCAGTCCCGCGGGCGTTTGGTCTGTATCATAAATTGGCTGTTATTTTATGTCTTTTTACTGTGGTGGACCAGAGGCAGACATGTTTTTTATTTATTTATTTATTTGCAGTTGGATGAGCTTGTTTTATTTCGTCATGTGACGTCACGCGGCCCGTGGAGAGCTTGGGTTTTGGGGTCGAGGGGGGGTGAGGGGGGGGTTTCATAGGTGCCTTGAACCGGAGCTGTGTCTATATTAGCACTCCTGACTGTACGGTTCTGTCAGCTGAAGGCATCAACTGGCCTACATCAGGCCCGGTTACATAACACCCTTATTCTTCAAGCATCAATGGAATTTGTGTGTGTGTGTGTGTGTGTGACTTTGTTGGGGCAATGTGGGTGCAATCACTCAGAAAGGGGCTGGATTATTTAATCTGTGCTACTTGAGTGTACCCAGGTGCTCCTTGCCTTTTTTCTCCTTTCCTTTCTCTTTTTAAACTGACAGGTTGACCTCGGTCAGTGGTCGCTGGAAGGTTCTGGATCCGAGCGGCGTTGGATTCCCGCAAGCGAAAACCAAAACATGAGCTGTGTGCCAACCAGCTTCAGCTGATACAGTCGTTTGGTTGTGTTTTTTTTTCAAAACTACAGCATACATCAAGTTATCGCGAGTGTTTAGCTTGAATATTTGAATGTACTGCCCCCCCCCCCCCCGCCCCCCCCCACCAACACCGATGATTTAGACTACTGTATTTTTTTTGTTTTTTGTTTTTTTGGGGGAGTCTGATCAGCCTTGGACCAGCCATGGTTTTGGGTTCAGGGGTCAGCGCGGCGTGTTTTGACAGGGACGAGGTCCATGGCCGCTCAGGTTGCAGAGCACGTGCGCTTTTCCTGTTTCTGTCTGCACAGCCTGTCCGACGGGCAGCTCTTGTCGGAATTCCAGGATCAGGGGAGGCCCCCGGGACGCTCCCGTTTTACTTCCCAGCATCCAGTGATTTGTTGTTGTTTTTTTAAAAGTTTTTAAACACGCGCGTTTGTCATGTGATGGCGCAGGTTGAATTTTTCTCGCTCCAAACTGGCGTTTGCAGCGTTTAACGGTCGGTTCGGGGTGTTTCTGCAGAGCGACCTGCCATGCCGCTTCCTGTTTCGGTCGGGCTGTGTGTCTCTTGGCCGTCCTCCAGCTCGGCTGTAAAGTTTCTCTTGCCGATTCACACACATGCCCCTCGGCCCTCCTGGCAGACTCCGATGATGATGATGATGATGCGTTTGGCCTCTTTGCTGCACACAGCTGCTTAAACCTTCGCCAGCATATTAACGGAGCCCAGGCTTGTGGGCCCGCTTTGACCTTCTTTTAAAAAAAAAACGTAACCTATATTCTGTTTTTAGGGTGACACTGTGACCTATTGGAGGAGGTGGGGAGGGGGTGCTGCGGCTCTCCAGCTGGAGTGGCATCACATGGGCGGGGAGGTGGTGGTGTTTGGAGGGTGCGGGGGTGTTATGCTCGACTTAAATGTCAGGTGACGTGAGTGTTGCCTTTCAAAATAAGCTGGCATTTCCATCAAGGACGGGCTCCGGCGTCTAAATCTGCGAGGGAAGATGGGCGGGGGGGCGAATCGGGTCTTGACATCTTGGCAGGCGTGCTTATCTCTTCCTCCATCTGCATCCTACCTGTCATCCCCGATAGTCATTATCTGCCGTTCCTGTTGAATAAATGAACACGAGCTCTTGGCCGGACTGTTTTCGTGGCTCCCTGCCATCAGACGCGACCTTCCGCGCTGTTGTGTTTGAGCGATGCCGACAGCCAATAATTTCATTCAGACTCGAGTAAACGGGCAGACCTCTCTTCACAGGGGTGGAGATGATGACTAAAAAGCCCCGCAGTATATTATCACGATATCATCTCTGACTGGGTATGTGATTGTTTAAGTGTTCAAAGGGGAAATCGACGCTGAATGTTTTTGTTTTTTTGAAGGATTCTCAGGAGTCGTGATGGGCATTTTTCCCGAAAAAGATTCAAAAATGCACCGAGAAAAGCAAACGATCACCAGTTGCAGCCCTGTGGGATGGATAGTCAGCAGGTTTTGCCCGCAGCCACGAATGAGACGAGAAGGGGGGGGGGGGCAAAGGCTGCACACAATAGCTGCCGCCGCTTTGTTGTTTGGCGGCTCGCGGCGCTCCCGCTCTGCCCGTAGCCATGCAGAACGGGTCGCCTAGGTTACCTGGCGCGTCGGCAGGGAAGCTCGCGCCCACGAAGAGGGGCGGAGGCACGAGGCTGCCGGCGCACACGCCGTCGAATCCGTCCATCTGACGCGGTGTCGGGGACTCTTCATCGCGCGGCAGGAACATCGGAAGGGGGCTGAGGAGCGGCGGGGGGGGGGTCTGGGGGCGTGTCTCCC
>CAAKHG010036615.1:0-47991 GCA_901007715.1 Dactylopterus volitans
AATGCAGTCAGTTAGTTTTTGGTGACTTTTAAGAGGCAAGAAGCTGCACGTTCTGTGGATTGAGGGGAGAGAAAAACACCCGCTGAAATGCCGCTTCTGCCACACACACACACACACACACACACACACACACACAATAGGACACTGCCAGACTGACTTTAATTGAGCCCCTCCATCCCCCCGCCCCCCTCCGTCCCCCCCTCCGCCTCCTCCGCCTCCCTCTCCCGCCCTCCCGCTCCCCCTCCCCACCCTCCTCCAGGCTTACGGGTGAACTTCTCCACGACTCTCCGCGCCGCTTCAGTTTGTTTGCGGGCTGGATACGTCAAGCAGCGGCGCCATGGTTCAACGACGCGGAGCGTTCGCGGCGCTTCTCCTTCACGGCTGCCTCCTGGGCTGGAGCGGTGAGTGCCGCCGATACGGGTTTTTTTTTTTAATTTATTTTTTTTGAGAAGCTTTTGAAAGGGCAAAGTTGTGCCGGAGGAGAGGGAGCTCCGCCGGCACACGGCGAGTTTGAATGGGCGCGGAGGGATGCTAGCGCGGACGGGTCCGCCAAGGTGCGCGACGGACCGCAGCACTCTGCGCCGCTAACGCGCGGAGGCTCAAAATTAGCTTAAACAGTTTGTTTCTCGCTTACGACAGTCGGGCGAGTTTGAACGCGTATCAACGTACGGTTCAACTGAGTTCGAATTTTTGAAAAGGTTTTGCGCCGTTCCTGTTTGAAAACTGGATATTTTCGCAACGACGAAACGTTAAAGGTGCAAGTAATTGCGTCTTAATTGGAGGTGGCGCTAATTAACCTGTCCAAATCGCGCAGCCTGTTTTAGGCCGCCTGTTTTTTTCGAAACAAAAAAGCAAACAAACAAACAAAAAAAAAGAAACCTAGTTAAAAAAAAAAAAAAAAGACGCCTGGACAAGTTCATCCAAGGTTTCACCGCAAACGTCTGGAGAAGAACCGCAGCAGCTTCACGCGAACGGCAGCGGCAGCAGCGAAGTTAGCGCCGTGAAGTTAGCGCCGGTCCCGGCCAGCGGGGCGAGTCTGGCTCCGCATCACATGCGCCAGACAGACAACAACAGCGATGTGATGGGAGAGGCCGCTTTACACACACCGCGGGGCAGTTGGTCGGTGTGTGTGTGTGTGTGTGTGTGTGTGTGTGTGTGTTTAGTTAAGAGTCCCCCCTCCACATGCAGATTGATTTGTTCAGTTAACAGTCAATATTCACCTAATGTTTCCCATATCCCCACTGATCCTGGTTTCTATTTTTTGATAGAAGAAAGAGGAAGGGGGGTGGGGGGGTCTTATCAAATGAAATCAATAAATTCATCAGATTTAGCAAATGATTGCATCACAAACACAAAAAAAAAACATCCTGAAAGTTGATGAAATCTTTATTTTGAATCTCATCATTGTGCCAAGCAGGACATTCTGCATCTGAAAACTAGACCTACTGCTCTCCAGTGGACTAACTACGTAATAAAAAATATATCCGCAAGCCTTTTGTATAAAATGCAATTATGGAGCACAGAATACTTATACGAACTTCTCTCAAACCAGCCGGTTGTTTTTTTTTTTTCATGCCCGCAAACATCTACACCTGCTGTCACCCGGCAACCACAAACTTACCTTGACACTACCGACGGAGGCTGTATGTGAGACTGCAATTACACCGATCCCACGCAGCCACTCCAGGTGTGAATGCAGCAGGCTTATTGTCTGGAGGGTCCACAGCGGGTGTGATGATGATGACGACGACGATGATGATGTTTCCATCGTGTGACTGAAAAAAAAGAGAAACCATCTGAGTGACGATGCTGAGAGAAATGTCTAATGGGAGCCAACAAAGCTCTGTGGCTGGGAATCGCCCGAGAAACCGTGCAGAAACAGAGAATATCGACATAGAGCAATATTCTCTTTTGTAATTTATCACCTTCTTTCAACAGCAAAATATGCCCCCAAAGGGAATCTCTAATAAGCTCAAGTCTTAAGTCTGCTCATATCACTTCAATGATTTTGATCGCAGCGAATGGTATTGTGAAGCAGTCAGACTGACCGGCAGAGTCGTAAAAACCTTTAATAAATTTTACATGTATGTTTTTATATCGGAACACATCAATACTTTGCATCCAGGCATTGATATAATATTGGCATGCAAAATACAATGCGAGGCTTTATCGACCCGCCGCTGCCCCCCCACCACCCTTTTCCAATTCTTACAACATTGTGGAACTTATATGAACCATCACCGGAGCAAATCCACGCAGCAAGATTCTTGGTTATTTATGACCAAATCACAAACCAACCCTGTAACAGCAATAAACCCACCCCCCCCCCCCCCCAAAAAAGAAAAAAAGAAAGCCAACTTGAGTATTTGTAGTAGGTGAGAACACATTGGACATGGACACTCTGCTGTTGGCGCTACATTTTTGAAGGGGAACTCCGAAAATTTGGCAGCTGTCTGCAGCAAAACTGGATCCCTGCCATCATCTTGGCACTTTTCCAAGACATGGTACCAGCTCTACTCTGCTCTACTCTACTCACCTTTGATATCGGGTACTTTTCTGGGGGTTGTTTTCCATTAAAAGACTGTACCACCTGGCACGGCGTGGAACTGCTTGTAACGTCACCGTCGACGCACAGAGAGAAACGAGAAGAACGAAATGATAGTTTGGTTGTTCAAAAATGGCGGCAGGGGTTGGTGCTGTTTCGGGTGTTCCCCGCTCTGACGGTTATCTCTGACCAATCAGTGGTCTGCTGTGTTTTCATGCCACCTTTTTAGTACCTCATAGTACTTGGTCGAGCTTTTTTGGAACCCCAGTAGAACAGCTGCTAAAAACGTGGTCCCAGGTAGAGTACAGTGGAGTACAGTGGAGCAGAGCTTTCACCATGTAGTGGAAAAGCGCCGTATGATACCTCTCTGGACTTCCAACATGGGAGTTGCCAGGCACTTTGCCAATCTTTGTTTGTACTTGGACAACTTACAGTCGTCTATCTGGCCCTTTGGGCGGTCAGCTGATGCAACTACATCTAATTACTTCTTAGTCACAATTATGTTGCATCCCTATTGTTATTAATTTTCCTTGTTATTCATGTATTTATCTTTTTTTTCCAATTAAACTTGAATAGTAATTTGTGTCTGAATAGGCTACATAGTACCTGTAAGAGGCTCTACATATATTGTATTTAAATAACTGCTCTTTTAATGCAGTAAGAACTTTCCAACATGCCTACAACTGCAGTTTCTGGAAATGATAACAAACTTTGACACCAGTAAAAGCAGATTACGTTCAGGGTAATTGGTTGCACATCTCGCTCAAGTTTTAGTCCACAGAAGCCCTGTGTCTTCTCCATGTAGCATCTCACAGCAGGGCAACACTCACTCTGTCCCGACCTTATCCCTATTTTGCTCTTAAATCCCTGTTTTTTACTGTATCTGCCTTGTCTTAATTGGGTTACCTCTATTTAAGCCTGATATCCCCGCTACCCCCTTTGGAGACAGAGTAAAGCTGTCTGTTTTTTGGATTAGGTCCACTGATAGAGACCCCAGCCCTGCGAGGAGCTGCTGAACCAGTTTCTGTCAAAACTCATCTCCTGCCAAATGGACCTCGAGGAGCACTTACTCAAATACAATTTGAGGCTCAGAGCATTTTTTTTTTCCCCCTGCAAGGAAACAAACCCAGCCTGCATGCAAGAAGAAACCCAAACATGTACCCCCTCGTATGATACGCCGTATATCAACCTCTATTGATTTCAGAGACCTGCGTTCATCAAGATGATGGTCATGTTGCGTTACAGGAATGAGTAAGTGGTCCGGGCGGTGTGTTTGTGCAGTAAATCAGAGCAGCAGCAGAGCTTTTATGGTGACATTTACACAACAGAAAGCAGACACAAAGGGCAGGCTTACTTAGTCCGCGCCATTGTGAAATATTTTTGAATAAATAAAGCTCCATCCCCCTGTGCATTTTAAAGCTTGGTGAGATTTTGAGTGCCATTTTTCGGTCATGAGCGCCGAGCTTCAAAAAATTAAGATGTGGGTGAGGAACGGGAGGCCAAAATGCAGAGTGACTTGTCGGATTGGGTCTTGTAATTTTTTTTCATACAAAGAAACGTAAAGAGTAACGCAGCTGGTGCTGCTGCAGCAGTGCGTCTCCTCAGCATGGTTTTTCGGTTGCTGACCTTGCTGTCATCACACAGAGCATCTACGCTTGTGCATTGACGCAGCAGCACTTCTGACTTTATTAATATCATCGGCGATTTGTGAATTGCTCCTCATAGCCACTCGGCCACCTCAGGCTGCGGGCCGGTGAACAGATGCCTGGCCGCCACTTGTGCGATTGTGTAGGAGTGGTACTTATGATGGCGCTATGCGGGGAACCCCTAAAACCTCCTGGACTCTTCAGACCTGCGCAGCAATGAATGGGAATCGGCACTCGTGATAGAATTTTAGAATTTGCATCAGATCTCAAAAAGGACCACGAGCGTCGAAATATCGTTAATCATTCAACGCGAGCCACATCCCAGCGAGACCAGCTCCGCTTGTAAACACTGGTACGGGTATGACCTCCACTCCAAGCGTCTGTGTGGCCGAATGCCTGAGAGTGCCTTCATGCCACTGCCGGGCTGGTCGGGATGAGGCAGGAAGTGTGCAGCTGTTGGCTGCAGTTGCTGGTGTGGGATTAGTGCTCTTGCCTGAGTGATAGCCAGGCCTGACAGCCATGTAATCTAATGTATCGGCTCATTGTTTTCATTAAGGAGAGTGCGCCGTTTGATCCCCCGCGGGATTGTAATGATGCATTGGAATGGCATCAGGTATGTATAAGCAAATCTGGCAAAGACATCGTATATCAGTCAAATACTGCACAGCCAATTAAATTAAACCCTTCTCATTACCTTCACTGAATGTTTTAAGTTTTTTGGGGGGTACTTATGACTCCATTTATGCAGTGAACACAGGTCACAGCACCTGGCACCTGACACCTGACTTCACATCCTGTTCTGGTAGTTTTAGGCCATAAACACCTTGGTAAGGTCACGGTGGCGGTTTGGGTCACCAAAGTCTGGTGCTTTGAGCGAGTGCTGAGATTTTCGACCTTTAGCCCAGCCCATCGACTTTCTCACACAACTAAACCAGTTGCTTTGATTTGCCTGAATGTAATTTTTAAAATGTGCAGGACGCAGCTGTCAAGAGGAGCGCTTGTACGGAAACATATAAGGTGTAAATGTGCTTAATGTGACTATTCTTTCTTTATGTTAATGAAAAATGTATTCTCAAACACAAAAAAACCTAAATACCTTTTTGTGGTTTTATATTGCATTCAAATTCAAATCAGACATTGATTCATCTTCTCAGACGGATTGAATCTATCTTCTGTAAACTTAATAGAAAATGGCAAAGAATAGTACGGGTACCGTTTCCTCGCTCTCAAAGCTCTGCAAGTTTTCAGTTGCTTGCTTTAGTCTTAGGTTAAAGCCTGAGCATGCTCAGAAGATCCGAGGTATGTTTTTGGAAAATCGAGACCGTAGCTGTATAGCTGGCAGGGGAAGGGCTGACATCCACTCTTAAGCCTAAACTCAAGGGCTTTGTCTTGCATGTGTGGAGTCAGTGGATGGGATGTGCGGATGTTTGAGTGGGATTTCATACCCGGCAGCTGCCTCTGTAGTTTGATCCCTGGCCTTCTGGGAGGGAATTTCTCCCGTAGCTCCTGTATCGACCAGCTCTCTGCCGCTGAAGATCTGCCCAAAACATCCTAGACTGGTGGGTTATTCAAAGCACACAATTCAAAACAGTGAAAAATCTATGCGGTGCCCAAGAGAAGAGGCGGCCGCGGTGGATACGGCTGTTTAAGCAAACTCAATCAAGAAGAGGAATGTAGGAAATTACTCATGAGAGGGAGGAACACCGGTGTGTGGTCAGGGACTGAGTAACACGTCCAAGTGAAACCCCAGAGTGGTGTGAGAGTACTAAACTCTTATCACACACTGTTGTCAAAAGTGTGAGGCTTGTTTTTCGTATTTATGTTTTATAAGAGTGCTGAAAGTGCTGCGGGGCTCCAAATCAGTGTTTTTTCTCTCGCCGTGTTGCGTGAGCGCTGAGTATTTTGTTTCTTGAAAGCCATTTTGAATCCCAGATATTGAATTTAGCTGCAATGCTTGCACCGGATTGATTATTTTAGACAGTATTGAAAGAGCAGTGTGAAGCACATAGAGATGTGTTTTTATCCAAATGAATAGTCCTTTTTTTTTTTTTTTTGGTGAGGCATCTAAAGCACGGCCTCACGATTGTTTGGCTCGGTATAGACAGACGTTGCTCCACAATATTTGTCTGACTACAGAGCCTTATAGTTTATCGTGTGGACACGTAGTTGCCCTGGCCTTGGGCGGTGTACACAAGCTCACACGTACCGCTCTACATGTGTCTGCTCGCTCGCACCACCTTCGCATCGTCTTTGAAGTGACTGTGCCCAGATGTGCGTCTCTGATGAGAAGCATCATCTTGCACCGACGTCCCCGGCATTCACCAAGCATCAGTCGGGGCGTCTGGAGTCCCACCAGAGTCAATGGCTCCGTTCCAAATCTGCGTTCGCAGACATTAGCGGCCCCGCATGTGTTCCTCGCGACGGTTTACGCTACGAGTGCACACTTGTGAACAGCGTAGTCTGCGTCTAAACACAAAAATAAGTAACCCTCAGTTTGTAGCTTTGCAAGGATGTGATGAACCACACCCTGAAATACACCCTCACTGAAAGACCAGCACATCGCAGGACTGGATGAAAGAGTGTAAAAAATAAAAGAAAATTCCATTTTTCCACAACATGGTTCTACTCTACTCAATTAAAGTCAGTCTGGTGGTGTCCTATTGTGTGTGCGTGCGTGTGTGTGTGTGGGGGGGTGGGTGTGGCAGAAGCAGCTTATTAGTGTGTATTTTTCCTTCCAAAACCACCTCCCCTTAATTCACAGAATGTGCAGCTTCTTGCTTCAAAAAGCGACACTTTTCCACGACATGATATTCTACTCTCCAATTGTCTACTCGCATTTTTTGTTTTTCCATTAGGAGAAAAGTACCTGGTACAACTTTTTTAGTAGCTGCTCCCCTGGGGTTCCAAAAAAAGGCAGACTAGGTATTATGAGGTACTAAAAGGTGATGTGAAAACACTGCAGACCGCTGATTGGTCAGAGAGAATTGCCACAGCGTCATTGCATCATCAATGCGCGGCACACACGGAATGCCCTGAGCAGCATGAATCTGTTTCTTTTTCTTTTTTTTTTAAACAACCAAACAATTGTAGCAGCTGCAGTTTTATTTTTTTTTTACCATCAAAAATGGCATCCAGAGAGATGATGCCGTGGTTGCTCTCTCTTCTTCTGATCCTTCTTCGTTTTTTTTTTTCTTCTCCTTCTTTCTATGTTGTGTTGGAGATGTCACAGCAGTTTTTCATGCGTCACTATGACGACCAGTTACACTAAGGCAGTAGAATCTGCTAATCTAAAACGACCCCGGGAAAAGTACCTGATACCGATGTAGAGTAGCAGAGTGGAGAGCCGATACATGGAGTGGAAAAGTGCCATTTGTTTCCTATGGAATAGTGCAGCATTATCACTTACTGTTTAGGCCAAATATAATACATGCATGCACATGGTGATTAATTGCTAGAAATTATAAATGAAATATGATGGCCATCAAAATTGGTCTTATAGTGACAGTTCTGTTCTGTTTCCTTTGTCTTGAAGTAAGCCAATCATTAGCTGCATTTCAGTCCTCGCAGATTTAGTGCCATTTGTCTCTAAACTCTGCACAGGCAAAATTGGCCATCTGCACATGACGTCCCTTCAAATTTAGAAAGCCCATCTGTGGGACACATGGCACTCTCATGGGCCACAATCCAGGACTTGGCAGCAATCCCATCGGTGCCAGAGGGAGAGCCAAAAAAATAATAAAATAAAAAAATAAAAAAATCTCCAGTATCTCCTTCATTGAGACGCCTTTTTTCCTTCCTCCTTTTCCCACTTCTGTCCCTCTTTGGTCTGCAAACAGAGCTTAACCAGCAGCTGCACACATCTGACGTCCAGTCGATGGGCTTGGTGTGGGGTGGGGGGCTTTGGAGCGCTCAGCTCACGTTACCCAGAAATTGTACACCACAATGGTCCGCCATCTTTCCCGCCTTTTCTAAGCCGTGTCCCCCATCCTGCGTCCTCCCACACACCTCTCTCATGCCCCCGCTGATGCCTTTTTTGTTGTTTTTTCTTTCAGAGAGGAGATGATGGAGCCTGGGAATATTTACTTTGCTCTTGCTGTTGTCACCAGTTCTGCTTAAGCCACAAAAAAAGGGTTGTATGTGGATGAAAGGTGGAATTAACTCAATGTATGTGGCATATGATGCCGCACGGATAAGGGTCTCTGCTCAGTTCTCAGTCACTGTCATCTTGACGACGAGCATAAAGAACATTTACGTAACATTGAACTTTAGTCAGTGTTATAGCAGCTTGGGCAAATGCATTGAATGTAGCACCACATACTGTAGCTTCATTTCTCTTACAGAGTCCCGCTAAACTTGGACTTGGGAATTTGATTTGCAACACAAGAACGCATTTAAAAACAACATTTAAACAACAAATGAAATCATCTGCTGCAGCGTTATAAATGTCAGCATTGTTCAGCAGATTACAAAAAATTAAGACCAGGAAATCAAGAGGTCCTGGTGCCCCCTAAGAAGAACTCTTCGGTTTTTGTCTGCATAGCTTATATGGCTTATGGAAGGTCACCTTTTGCATTATTTGCGAAAAGACAACTCACTGGATGTTGCTACAGGCTGGCTGATACATATTTCGTCCTCTATTATCCCATGGAGGTGGATTGTGCAGAAATAGTACTGATTTTTCAAATATTTTGTATTTACTTAATAGCAGGGCTTCAAGCACCTGCATGCGATGCCCTGACACCAGAGGAGCATCTCCAGAGCCCACTCAGCCATTAATCAAGACAGTGTTGAGATATTAAAGGGCCCATAATGAAGTCCTGTTACCTCTTGTGGCTGGAAAGCACAGATTCCCCCATAAATCCTGAGGGGTTAAGGTGTGTGTGAAATGTGAGCACAGCACTATGTCATCAGTAAGAGGTTTCACTCGTATGTGTAAGTCAGCTCTCTTGTAATGGATCTGAGATGTGTTTCTTCTTGGAACAATGCAGATCTGCAGAATTTGCTCAAGGCTTCCCCTCAGACCACATTGTTGTCCCGAGGAATGCCAAGTCCTCCGATAGCTTTTTGTTCTTGGGCTCCGTCTCAGACTGCCAAATCTCCCAGTATGTCAGTGTCACCTGGAGGCTGCCTAAAAGCCTGCAAAAATATATTTAGCGCGCTATTCAGCTGAACACCAGGATTAGGTTGCAAAGTGATGCCTTGAGTGCTCGCGACAAATGTAACAAAATAGGAAATGCAACAGATAGTTGTCTGTGTTTTCTCTGTCATTTCAGGGGCAAAGGTTACAAGAGGCGACATTAACACCTGCTGGCGAAAATGATTTATTATGACAACCAAAAAAAAACTCCCCACTCTCCTAATGGCACTTTTCCACTACATGGTGCCTCAGCTCTACTCTATTCTACTCGCCTTTTTTTGGTTTTCCATTAGTAAAAAAAGAACAGCTGGTACAACTTCTTTCGTAGCTGCTCTCCTGGGGTTCCAAAAAAGGCTGACCAGGTACGATGAGGAAGGTGACGTGAAAACACTGTAGACCTCTTGATTGGTCAGAGAGAATCGTCACAGTGTCAGTGTGTCATCAATGCGTGGCAAATATGGAATACACTGAACAGTGCTGAACCCGTGCCACCTTTTTAAACAACCAAACTATTGTTGCGTCTGCAGTTTTAGTTTTTTACTTAAAAAAAAAAAAAAAGAAAAAAAAAAGTACCTGATACCAAATGCGAATGGGGCAGAGCCTGTAATATTTCGTGGAAAAGAGCTGTTAGGCCACAAAGATACCTGAGACTAATCCTAAAGCCAAAGGTGACGTCCTCAGAGTGTTTTATTGATTTCTGCTGATTAACTAGTTGACTGGTTGCTCTGTTTTGCCGTGGATAGATCCCGGCACAGGCAGAAGGGATTAGTCAGTGCGTCATGTTTCGCCGATAATCACCATGATATCAGGCATTTTAATTAAAAATCAATAAGTGATGAATCACCCTTAAATGACATTTCACTCAGAGCCACAAAAAAACACAAATATCAAACCCCTGCAGAATCGGCCAAGTGGTATTTGAGCTTTTTCACTCTGAACCAAACTCATGGACAGGCTTGCATTTGTAGAATTATTCTGTAAAAACGGCTACTAAAAGAAACTGAGGTTAAAGATTGATCCTGGGAAATGCACGTGCTGTCACATGACGTTGTTAGATTTTCTATAGTTTCTCTCCAGTGCCTATCCAGAAGATATGATAACTTCTTTAAAGCTTTGGCACGGTTCCAATCAGCTGCCTGTCACATCAACGCACGCGGGCATCTGTTGTCAAATTGAAATGAATTCAGCATAATTTGGGGCGACTTTGATGGTGAAGAGACATCTCTGTGTACAGTGTGTACATGTGCAGATGAATATTCATGATAACCCGGGGCTGAGCGGGCGCGTCTTTCATGGTGTTTGCCTCTCCTGCTAATGGGCTGTGCCATGCTGCGGATATGGCATACATCTGGCAGTGTTGTTGTTTTTTTTTTTTTTTCTCTCCCTCTCCTGATTAATCCACTCATTACTATAAACTGTTCAACTATGGGTTTAAGATGTTAATTAGCTGTTCTTGCTCTCAAATAGGCTATATTTGAGAGCCTCCACCGTTATGTGCCTTTTTAAACTTGATACATCAACGTGTCTGTTAACGACACTATGCACAGAGGTTGGGTGCGGAGGCTTCTTCATATGTAATCCCAGCCTCAGAGGGTCGGAGGTGACGGCTGACAGACATACAGTCACTCACATATCACACTTTGAATGGGCCTCTTCCCTCCAGCTGATTCATTGTGCAGACCTAATTATTTGTCTTTATCTCATGTTCAGTTCGTGGTTGCGGGCCATTTGTTTGGCAGATTCCCCAGGGGGCTGGTCTCTTTGTTTAAGTGTCTCTCAGGAGCAGTAAGGGAGGCAGAAAATGGAGGAATACCAACGGCAACTGTTGATCGGACAGTGGAATCCATTTAGAATATTTCCTGTCTGCTTGTTTATGAGTGTCATTCCGACACCGCAGGGATGATGTGTGTTAATTTTCTGCTTTTTTTTCAGTAAATGGATATGTTTTGTGTTTTTTTTTTTAACAAAGCCCAAAATATTCTGTTTATTACCACAGAAGACGCAAAAAAAAAACCTAGCAAATATACACTTTGATGGTATTTCTGACTTAATGGGACTTCAGTCATTAATCTATAAAATGTTTTTGTAATTAAGTTTCTGTCAGAGATCCAAGCTATTACTCTATGAATTAATGGGTGACATAGTAGAGATTATAAATTATTTGAATGTTTAGTGAATGCTGTGTTTATTAGTTGGGCTGGTTATTGTGAGGGGGAGAATTTTAAACAGGTGCCAGAAGTGGGATGAACGGAATTTCAATTAGAAAACTTCAAGCAGTCGTTTTCCCAAAGTTCAAAATATGGATTTCTCACAAGGAATATGCACTTGCAGGATAAGATGCTTGGTTTTTTTTAAGAATTGGCGTTATGACCTGCTGGGGGCTTTTTTTGTGAAATGTCACAGTTCCTGACACAGAACGTGGCAACAGGCTCCTTCCACAGATAAGAATCCGACACTGAGGGATGATGTCCAGGGCACAGACGGGATTTATGAAGGAACCGTCGTGCACAGTTGACTTTTTGGGCAATTTAGCGGCTGCCAGACTCAGCCATTGTCTTTTGAAGACGTGTCCGATGAAAGCTGTAATGTGATCCACCTTTTGCAGCTCACATTTAGAGGTTGGAATCTGCCCCGTGGGGCTTTTTCTTCAGCCAGAACTTAAGAATAAAGAGGAGCCAAGGCTCCAAAGAAAACTCAGACGCTTAGGATGACAAAGTGACAAAATGCAGATTTTAGTGTCAAAGCCTGACTGTTTTTTTCTATTATTCCTATGTGTATTTAGATGTTTTAGATAAATGTACTTGCATTCTATGATTTTTTTTTTTATAAATGCAAATGTAATGTCAAAACAATAAGGAATTTCTTTGCAGACTTAATAAAAAATGACAATACTGACAAAGCGGAACCCAAACAAAACAATATTTGTGAGAAATTGTTCCCTCCAATCAAAACCAAATTAAGACATCATGTTTACCATCATGAATTATTCAGCCCTATTAACAGCCAGCATTATGCTCCAAACGAAATTAAAAATTGCCGCATGCTCCTCCTGCCAAACTGGATGGAGACACAAAATAAAACCTCAACACATTTGGGTGGTAATGCTGCAGTCTGTGGATTCTGGCTGGCTGATTGTGATTTTGCATGGATTTGAATCCACCAAGTTTTGCTTTAACTCCCGTAAGCAATTTTTTATAGTGCAGTAATTTCCCTTTCACTTTAGTTTATAACGACCAAAAGAAATAATAAAACAAACAACAAAAAACTACTTTAACGCCATGAAATTTGCAGATGATAATAGGAAGCACTTTCCTGTGTTGTCACCCTCCTGTCAGTTTTGACATCTGGATATTTCATAATTGAGTGACCAGGCTGTTATCCTGGAAGATTTGGCAGAGAGCTCGCCTGGGCGACCGCTGTGCTGCTGAGCTGCTGCTGCATGAACGACGCAGCAAATACACACTTGGGACAGGAACGACATCACGCTGGATGGAGGTTTCTCTTCAGGTCGTCTGGTGCGACCCTTGACTGGTTGAGGTAGATGGTAGCAGTTTCTGTGTTGTCGGACGTGACTTTGGCAGTTTCTGAATGCAGTTCTCAGCTCTGGCAGTGCAATGAACAGCGTCGGTCTCCCAGAGGAGAGGAGAGGAGCTGGAGAGGAAAACACAATTGCTATCTTAGCCAGCCTCCCTGTAGATCCGGTGACGGCAGCAGACTCTGATATCAGGCCGCTACTTTCCCACATTTGAAGTGGCTTGGGCATCTGGCATGGGCAACCCCTCCCACCCCCAACTTTGAGACTAGATGACCTGGAGGTTACCAGGGAAACAGATGTCTGGACTGCTCTTCTTGTCCTTCTATGAAAGTGACCTTAACCTGGATAAGGGACTGAAACTGATAAGTAATGTTGTGGAACCATGCAGCACTGTCAAGAACACTCTTGTTTTGCACATGTGATGTCATTACTCGCTACAGTTTAGCAAAGTGTCGGTAATTGACCAAGAAATTGTTTTTTAGTCCGAAAATGTGATTATGGTTAATGCAAATCAGGCATTTTCTTTTCACCAGAAGACACTTGACGAGCAAGGGGTGGAAAATGAGTATTTAATTAATGCTGTATTTCATCTTCATTTACTCTGACCTATTCATATCTGTACTGACTTGTGCAGAAATCTCATAATTCTTAACTTCACTATGAGTGGATCATTGAGAAAGTTGTCATAGTTGCAGACATACACTATTCATTTTGGACTTGTTATTTTTAAACAGCTGAGGGATTAAGAGGTTAAAACTGCCTTTTGGGTCCTCTAGATGTCATAGGTTTTAGTGGTAGTACATAGTGCCCCTTAACATCAGGCCAACTATAATATAGATTAGCATTTGTCCCCATTTTAAATTTCTCATTTCTGTTATTGCTGGAAGTACATACAGTGTGAGGAGTCCAAAAGGTGACAGTGATTGCTGTTTGTTTATCTCTAAGACCCAGGGGAAGGAGGATTAGCCGCATGTTTAGGTTGCGGCATATGCCATACTTATCTAATATGCAGTCATATCGATAGAACCGACCCCATCCAGAGCCCCGTTTAATAAATGATGGCACTGATGTGCAGTCATCAGTTGCTACATTTTTATTTTCTCTCAAGATCCTTTTAAAGGTACAGTATCTTAGATAGCTATATACAGTATGTTGGGTTAAAAAAACTTAAGTAAATGCAACCAAGTGACTTGGGAACAATGTTCAAAAATAGTCAATTGAAGTTGATAGTCAGCAAAAGCGCTCAAGAAAGCTCTGACTCTGCAAAGCCCCCTGTAGGGCTGGAGGAGTCATGACGCCATGGGCTTCCTCCACCCCCAGCCAGCTTGGCATCTGCTGCCCAGCAGAGACCAGGAACACTGATATTGACAAGCTTAAAAAAAGCACACACTGGTGCTTGTCAAAGGGTACAGAACACATGGCCAGTCGGCTAGCGTTACAACATAATGGAATATTGTTCGTTTTGATCGTCATGTTCCCCTGTGGAGTTTAACACCAAATCTGCTCATAGGTCCTTTGCTTCATTGCCTGCTGTTTTTTTTTGTTATAATTCAGAGCAGTGATTTACCTTGAGGGGACCCCGATCAGGCACTTCACCATGCAGTGCTTGTTACCCAGAGGCAATCATGTTACGTGGCAACAGCATACATCTCCTGCCTCGCCTCTCCATCCCACTCCTCTGCTAGCAGTCTGCACAAAGTTGGTCGGTGTAAGGTGTGAATTTTGACACCATCACATTATTTCAAGGTCTCCATCACTGGCGAGAGAGCTAAAAAAAAAAAATGAACTAAGTTTCAAATGACAAAATGTCAAAAGGTTCAAATTTCTGATTGACTCTTGGTCTTCTTTGTCTCTTTCTTTGTAATATTGGGTATTAAAGGGCTGCTTGCGTAATTTAGCACTAAGCACGTTGGTTTGGTTGGGGTACTTGCTGGAGAAGGATGCTTAAAAGTCAAAATCAAAGCAGCGGAGGAAGAAATATCCAGAGTTAAGTCCCCTCGTATGGGTTAAGCCTTCCTGAATTGTCTGTCAAAGTTTACATCAAAGGCTCTCTCATACAATTTTTAAGTTTCCAACCCCAAGCTGTGATAACCCTGATCACATTATCCGTGTTTTCTTGGCTACTGCAAAGCCACAAGATGACATTATTCAGCTGTTTCCACAGGCCGAGCAGCATTTGCCGAGGTGAAGAAACTGGTCCCGATGTGTAAAATTGGTGGAGTGCTCCTTAAATAAGAGGCAGTCATGCTACCCGCAGTGCAGACATGTTCATAGCAAAGAACCTCACCTCAGAAAACTCTAAGCTCACAGCTTGGAACCTCTCACTTTATTTCACCTCAATGACTTTTCAAACTTCTTTGAATTAACTTTTCTCAAGTCGACTCTGCTCGGCTTCAGCAGGGATGCTGCCTTCATGTTCGCCGTCTCGAACCTGTATGTGAGCACCTTATCGTTCAGTGGACCCCATCTGCCATAAGCATTTACATGATGCGTTTTATCACTTTATCATCTAAATTTGACAGACCGATTGCTTTGGTCTGTCAAATTCAGTTTTTAAACCTGCTCCACGTGTGAAAAACCCGCCAAAACTGTAAACCATGTTAAAATTGGTGAAATCATCTAATGTGGACAATTGCTTTGTGTTAAATCAGTGATCGGGAAGCATAATAATGTTTATTATGTACGCATTTGCATCACAAATTGCAGTCCTATTAACTGTCAGTCAAATATGTCAACACCTCTCAAACAGTTTCAATGACAATTCAGCATGAAACTCTTGTTGCAGGGTTGTTGCGTGGTCGGTTTTAAACATGCAGTGCTTTTAATGAAACTGCTGATTGGTGTAAATGCAAAATATATGACTTGGAAACATAACGGAGGAAAAACATCATATTGGCGCGGCCTCATATTTGGCACACTCGTGCATTGCTGGGCCCGACTCCAGTTCAGCAGGAGCTCATTGGTTTCTGTCATTTAGGCCTCTGGCTAACATGGGATCTTAAATTAACTGGCAGTGCTTCATTCACTATCACTGGCTCTCTGCTCCACATTGTGGTGCAGCATATCCATCAGTTGCCTTTATTATAGACCTCAAAATCTTTTCAGAGAAATCACACAGGGACTCCAAACACTGTGGGATATGTTACATCAGAGAGAATGCCTGGGAAAGTGTCCTAATTGAATAAGTGCAATTCAATTAGAAAAGGCTCAAACATACAATGAGCATTTCATTACGGAAAAAAACATGGCTTTGATTTGTCTAAGCAGGTCTGACCGGGGCACAGGGAACAAACATCAAACGCCTGTTTACTGACTCTTAATATAATCAGAGTTAATAACAGCCCAAGCGGAGCGTCTCGCGACTCGCCTCTGCCGGGGCACGGCGGTTAGGACTCGCTGGGTAATGCGCGAGGTTGTCTTAGCTCAGAGATCAAGGGCCAGTGGTCTGGATCTTTGAACTTGACATTTCAAAAGGGAGAGGATAAAGAGATGCTTAAATATCAAATCCTCCTCCACTCCGTCAGCCCTGATATTGGACGCTGTTAAAAGATCAACCGCCTAATCAAAGAGGAGTGTTGTGAGCAGCGGATTTTCCCAGTCAGCTCGCCTCTGGAAGTTAATTTATACATGTTTCAGCACAAATTGGGTTATCTGACTTTTGCCTCAGGAACGCTTATGCGTGTCAGTCGTTGTAGGTGTCAACTAGTACTGTGATTTTTGTTGTATTTGGTGGGTGTTCAGTGGTAATACAAGAATAGCGTTGATTAAAATGATCCGTCAGAGAGAACATGGAAATAATCAGTCACCTCAACAAGCTTATTGGTGAGACGCTGCAACAAATTCTCCAGGTTTGCCAAACGTCTTGGGAAGAAAAATCAAGGCAAACAATAATAGTGCTTACCATTACATTGATCATAAATAGCTAGTTTTAGACTCCCATGTCTTTTGCGCTAATCTTTCTTCAGTTTTACCGTGAGTTAAAGTGATTTACAGTAGTTTGAGAAATCTTAATGCATGGACAACCTGTCTGACTGCTTTTGATTATTCCCCCTATCTGACCCAACGTCTCCCAGATCTCAACTACCGTACGAATTTGGTTTCGGCCACTTGATGGATCTAAATCTAAATGCCACTTTAAGCTCTGTTTTGGTCCACACCACCGTCTGAAATTTCAGGTTCTTCAGCTGCTAAATGCTCCTCTGTGTTCACCAGCGGGTATGTATCGGAGTCAGCCGAGTATATGGCGCCGGTTTGGAAGTCTCAGCAGAATTCTTAAAAACCTTTTGCTAAAATAGCTGCAGCTGGAAACGCGGACGCTGAGAGAAGCGAGACTGAACCAAAATACGAGCCGAGAAGCAAATAAATGGAGTAAAGGATCGAGTTCTGTGAAAAAGCCAGGTGGTGATTCTCTAGACTTGTAACACTGTACGTAATCCGTAGTGTTAATAAAAAAGTATTGATGTCTCCAACTTTATGATGCAGGTGGGAAGGTTGAGCAATAAATCAATCTGGAATCTTGAGGTTGCTTTGAGATTCCACAGTTTTTGAAAGTGCTCAAGCATGGCATAAATAAGGAGAGGCAGACTTTATAGCTGCACAGGTGTGTGTCGAGGGACATCAACGGGCATTTCGTGTGTGTGGTCTTGTGATAATACTCTGCTAAGTTACCCCCACACCGCCCCCCAATCCTTCCAACCCCCCTTCACACACACACACCGATTTGGCCCCCTTCCACACTTCCACTGCTTCCCACAAATCTCTTGACAAATGGGCAGCCCACAGGTGTTGTTAGAGTGCTTCCCTCCTCAGCTGCCCCCGTCTCCCACAGTATGGGAATGGGGGCGACGTTCCTATTGTTCCCAGCTGCCCGTGTCAACGTGAACCCCACCTCCTCCATCCTCCCAGCCCAGCAGGACACAGTGCCACCCCGACTACTCCGGATCCAGTCATAACCACAGCCCCTGCTCAAGGTCTTGGCACGCCGCAGCTTAGTGAATAAAACAAGTGGTGGATATTGTCTGCTGGGCCCTGAGAACTGGAGTCTGGCAGTCTAGAGATTGAGATAAAGTAGGGGTTGAGCCGCTCACTGCTCAAATATCCAACAATGCAGCTGGTTATGAGTTCTGAGCACAGATATATCTTTGTATTTGACATTGTGTTTGACCGACTGCAGGAATCTGAGTCTTGTTAAGGGAGCGGGGGGGAGTGTGGCTTTTGCTCGCGGGCGGACTGTGTTTTGACGTGAAATACAGGCAAAGTTTGTTGTGAAAATACATTGCTTTTAGATCTGTGGGATGTGTCAATATGGCCGCTGTGAGGGTGAACATGTTTTGAACCTTTGACTCTCGCAGACTGTGTTGACATGCACGCAACACCCCAGGTTAGCGAGAGAAAGTGTAAAACACAGTTATGCACTGTACAGAATGAGAGCAGTAATGCAACCCGAAGAGCTTAAAGGATCAGTTCGATTCATAGATCCGTTAGATTTAATGTGCAAAAAATGTTGGTAGTTTTTGTTCCATTTTTTATCGATTGTCTTTGTGTTTTTTCAGAAACGTGATTGACATTTCGACACGATCTTGACATTTTGTTGCATAAATCAACTCTGAAAAGTGACAAGTGCTTCAGCCCAGGGTATTCATGCATCATTATTACTATCATCAAGAGGACTTGACTGCTGGAACCTTCGTTTTCTTGGTGTTCACATTGAGATTGAAAATGCAGCTGCCTCATTCATTTCACTGACATTGCTTCACACACAAAGAGGGCGGCCGTTGAACCCTGCCTATTCTCCATCTTTGCAAGGCAGTGTTGGGAAATCAATTACATAAATCCTAAATCTCTGTATCTGCTGATGCGACAGACAAGAATAAAAACTTTGTCATCCTTATAACTTCACAGACCTGTGACATCCTGTCTCAAACGCTTTTGCATGGCCGCGCAGTGTTTTTCAACATCTGCAATCCTCCAGTAGCAACAAGCCCACATGTGCTTTGTTTTCCTCCTCCACAGACACCCCCCCCCACTCCCCTTCTTCCCCACTCTATCCCTCCCACTCCGTCTCTCTTCCTAACTTCCACCCCTTCTTGCCTCTCTCACCCTGCCATTCCTGCTGCCTCTTACCCTGCAAATGTCACCCGGACATTAAACGTCTTCAAAGCTCACCAAACAAATGATTTAGTGATTAACGAGACAAAACACTGACATCCGAAAGAGTTATCTGATCCAAAGATCCTGTCTTCTACTTCCTGTAAATCTGCTGCCCTGATAGGCTCCCGCAGCTGGAGGGTTGCTATGTGATCACAGCTTTGTGATGTGGCTGATAAGATTCCAGCGGCTGTAATGCATTCAGTGACTCGCATGTGCAGACCTTTCCAGCGAAGCTTATCATCCCTCTCTTTTATCATGAAGCGTGCTCACTAAAGTGTTACTAATCAGGCATGACAGCAAAGAAAACCTGGACGAATAATCCGAATGATGTACTTTACAGTAGCAGCTGCAGCAGCAGCAGCAGTGTGTTTCAGCAAACTTAAAGCGATGAAAGACAACTTTTTGCCTCACCTTTTTGCTATAACTTATCATGCACTAAATGTTACTGTGTCTGCCACTAAGCTAATGGCAGGAAAGTTCATTTTACTCCAGGCCACTGAATGCAACGCTCATGTTACAGATCACTACTGGTAGCAGCTAGAAAACGTACCCGTAACCACCCGTGACCCTAACCAGGACCAGCCAGAAACATTCACGACATAATGAAAGTAATGAAAGTTAAACATAATTGCATGGTAGCAGTGTTACACTCTGAAAGTTAAACATTCATGTCATCAGGTTAAATAAAACAAACTTAATGCCAGAAAATGAGTTATCAGATTTTTATGATTGTGGAATCACATTTACAAATCCAGCAGGGCTGCAGTTAATGGAAATGCACCAACAAATAAAAATTTCAATAAATAAATGAAAGCAAAACACTAGTTTTGTGAAATGGTGAAAAACATTGATCACTGTTCAAAAGCCCAAGAAGAAGTCCTCAAACCAACAGTCCACGACCCAAAGATCTTCACTTTACTAACTTTACTATCATAGACTAGAGAAACCAGAAAATGTCCATACACAAGAAGCTAGAATCAAAGAATTAGGACTTTTTACTTCTTAATAAAAAGACTCAAACTGATTAGTGGATTATCAAAATAGTTGCCGATTAATTCAGTAGTCGATTAGTTGCAGCCCTAAAATCCAGTGTATGAGGACTGAATGAATCAGGTGTTTTATTAGGAGTTGCTGGTAGTCTGAATGATACTAGCCCATCAACTTTAGTGTGTTTATGATATCTTATAGAGTTAGTTCAGCTTACAGGATTTTCCGAATCCTCGTGTAATGTCTTTGAATAAATCCATAACGAGTGACAACAAGTCCGGAGCCTCCTCTGACATCTGCTGGGATACTTTGGCTGAATCATTCGTCAGGCAGCCAACACATACCTGTGTCACAGATGATAAGGAGCTGAAAAGGAACATCTCAAAAATGCTATCTGCTCCAGAGCCTTGGAGGAATATGTGAGTTTGTGACTGATAAAGAAGGAAAAAAAAGCTACACAAATTTAGGATTTTATTTCTGCTTTAATGGTTTTAATTTGCTTTTATGTGTCATGTCGAAGGAATTTGTTTTCACGTGGTTGGGTAGACCTACAGTTGCTGTACTTCTTACCAACATAAAGCGATCAAATATGGTGCTGCTGGAGTCTCTTCAGTGCCCTTTGATCCAGACTCAGCTCGAGGGACGAATATCGTTCTTCAAAAAACTCATTCCCACATTTGATGTTTTCATTATGGCGTCGAAAACCTCAAGTGTTCAGCGGATCTCAGACTCCAAACAGCCCTACAGTAAAAATACGGCAGGTGTCTTAGTTGCTGGTTGATTTTCATAGTGGATGATTGCTCCGCGAGATCACTTTACAGCCATGTTGTGGTTTCCGATCATAGCTTTTTCCCTCAATACTGATCACATCGGAATGATTTATTTCTTGTCTGATTACCACGGATGATCACAAAACCACTTGAAAATAGAACACAGGTTGAAAGATGCCAAAGTTCCCCTTTTTAGTGATCATGGCACGACCAGAATTACAGTTGAAACAAGGTACTGTGAAGGTAACATAAAGATGCCTTATGAACTTAAAATCGGTCTTACAGCCGTGCAGGAAGATTCAGAAATGGGTTTTCAGACGGTTATTGATGGGAGCTCAGCCATGATAGCATTATCGAATCCTGCATTTGAATCATGTAGGGTGTGTCTGTGTGTGTTGTATGGGTGTGTGGAGGGACTGGCCTGGGCACAGGGAGTAGCCCCTTCTCCTCATTAACGCAGCAGTGCACCTGTGATCACTCTGATATTCTCTTTGAGAGCATTAAGGTTCTCAGCGGGGAGGTTTGAGGGGGTCGGGGGTTCAGAATTTTGATCCTGCTTGAATTAGGTGTGGCTTGCTCGCCCGACAGCTCGCCTCATGTCTGGTAGATGGGATAAAAGAGAGGGAGGACACAAACAGGCCTTTGTTGTGGGACAGGGGCTGCTTGAATGCTAATAAACTCGGATCCAAACAGACACAGACCTGCGAAACAACGCAGCAGTTCAAACAAATATGAAAGCATGCTGAGAGACGGCGTGTTTGACAGAGGCATAGCACCTCATCACCGTTAACGCTAATTAGGTATGAATTTGATGCAAATGAGGTGGTAGTATAGAACATCTCCACAGAATCGATGTAGCCCTTAAAGGGTTAATCCGGTCATATGAAATGTCCTTGAATGTTCTAAATTTTTTTGGGGCAATTCTTACTGAAAAATCTGAATGCCATCTTTTAGCAATTCATCAATCTGTTTTATGCCATCCACAATCCATAATTGAGATTGCATGAAATGCAGAAAGACTCGACATCTGGCATTTCTTAGCATTTAAAAATCGACCCGCAAAACTTTCAGTTTCTGAGGCCCGTCCTGTGCTGATTGAAATGGAAGTGATTAACTCGGTCCAGGCCTCGCTGCTGGATGGTCGAGGGAAAGCTGATTTAGTTGGCACCTAGTTTGTAGCTTTCAAGGATATTCAACACTCCGATGATGACCACAGGGGCTGGGATAAGAAGGCCTTTGTTGGGAATATAGCAGCAGGCCGGTGTGCTGTCGTCAGAGCTGTGATTGGAAAAAAGGTCTCCTATTTATAGTGCCAGAATAACAGGCCAGGGCCTCCTACCTGGTCCCTCTTACCTGAATGTCTCGTCTTTCACACACTTTAATATAGTAACTCAACATGCCACGGCTGCTTCCAGGTCCTGTTGACCTCCACACGTGCCTGAAAGACATTTTTGCTTCCCCTTAATCAAGGCTAATCAATAGACGTGGTCTCAATGTTTGCTTTCATGCTTGTGTTTCTTTCTAGAAAAACAACATGTTGGTCGACTTAACCTGGCAGACCTTTCAGGGTAAGGATTCGTGTCACTGAATGGATATTTATTTTCGTTATGGAAACCTAAGAGAATTATACTCGGTGTTTCCCAGAGAGCCGCAGCATTGTGGTCAGGGGTGCTTCTGTAGAGTGGAGCTACATTCACTCTTGTCCAAATACTGTAGTTTGAGTGACTTTAACTGTTAAGCACTGGCATAAAGGTACTTTGTAATGATTTATCCAGAGTTGTTATAGTTGGATTGGCTCTGTTTATGATGGGTAATAGGAAAGGATAGTTGGTTATGTTGCACTTCCATGTTTTTACTTGTGAGGTTGATCTTCTGTCTCTTTTCTTGCTTTTCTATCATTGAGATTTGCTCCTCCGCTAAATGATTGTTTAGGAAACAATTAGACTGCAGGCTTATTCCCAAATATATTTTTGTTCTGCTGATAGCTAAAGAACCCCCCCCCCTTCATGTAGACACAGTGTTTAGCCTGTTGACCTTTAATTAGCCATCCTGTGGCTGCGGAGCAACCTGCGTGCCAGCGCCCAGCAGCTCTGGAGGGGCTCTATTGATGGGTAGCGGATGCCGAGGAACAAGCCGCTCTCGCTACTGAACATCAGATACAAGCATAAATAAAACATTCATGTTGCTCCTTTAATGAAGTCTCACCCACCGGGGGTGATGATGAAAAATTAATGCAGCTGCCGAAGAAGTTGCAAACCAATGGGAATAATTTGCAGTTCTGTAAAAGCCAGTGTTGGTGGACTGTTTGCTGGAGTTGAAGATACACTGAAACCCATAAACCAAGTTGAGAAACGTTCCCAGCATGTTCCCAGCATGGTTTTTTTTTAAGCCATGTGCGGGTATGCCGGCTGATGTCTGAACGTTAAGACGCCAAGGCCGTCTCAACAGATTTCTTGACTTTAGCATAATTCAGATACCATTTTGTGGGTTCATTTAACGCAAGTATGTCCGTGTTAGACAATCTCCCATAAAACCACAGAGGAAAAAACAGTAGAGCCTCTTGGCTGTATCTTCTGTGGTGTGCAGAAAATAGTATTTTGGTGATGCTCAGAAATGTACTTAACCACCAGTCCACAACAACCATTGCACAAGAAATGGCAACATCTAATAGGCACACGGTGATGATGATATTTCCTGAATATTTTTGGTTAAAAAAAATTATTCTAAGCTGCATCAAAATTTGTATTTGGGTGAAGGTTCAAATGTGTTGCAGATGTCAAATGCAGTCAAAAGGAAGTTGCAAACTCAGCATGTGTCCTTGGAGATGGTGAAACGATCCGATAATGTGTTTCATTGTGCTCAGTCTGTTTCAATGCACTTCAAGTAACCTGGTTGGAGTTGAATATCCCCAAATGGCTTTTTCTTTTTTTTTTTTTAATGGTTTTGGTTTTTTTTTTTACACGTTTGCATGAAACAGACCTAAAACATGGAAATGGAAGGAGAGATCAAAAGATGCAGTGATGCGCCCTAATATTTGTAACATTGCATCCAAATTTAGACTAAAACCACCTATGAGGAGTTACAAAATTCACACAAAGCGAGGATTGAGAATCTTATATCACCACTTGAACAGACGGTTATATAAGCAACCATGATTTAAGAACACGGCTGGAGGTTCGGAGGAAATTCGATTGCTGATTTACTGCAGATACACGTGGATTTACAGTAACCACATTACCACATTGCGTGTAAACCCATTTTCTGATTAGCCGTGTAACTGGATATCTCTGACTAAAACATTGAAATGTAAATACACTCTGTCATTCTGACTGACAACTTCTACTTGAGCCTGTTCCTTTTATTTTACTCTAAATGATCATTAGCAAGTGATGACTCCTCTCCCCGGTTTTGTTTGAGAAGCTGCCCCATCCATTGTTGCTGCCGTTCTGTGGCTTTTTTTTCTGTCATTGTGCTCTAATGGATGGAGCCTGGTAACTCATTAGCTCTATGGCTGCCTGCAAAGCTCTGATAGGTCAGTTGTTTTTGCAGCCAGCGGAAATGGCGGTTAATGAACAACACATCAGACTTCTGTAAATCGTTTGGGATCTGGCTATGTGTGGAAACCCCCCTCCACCTAATGGCGCTTTTCCACGACATGGCACCAGCTCTACCCGACCTACCCTACATTACTGCACTCAACTCGACTTTGGTACGGTACTTTTTTTGGTACTTTACAGGGGGTTGTTCTCCATACAAAGATAGTATTGGCTCAGTGTAATTGGTCGTCATAGCGATGCCGCTGTGACGTCACCTTTTTAATGTGCAATACAAACGTACAGAGAGAAGAAAAGAAGAAAGAGAAGAAAACAATAGACAATAATTTTCTTGGTATGTGGCTCTTTTTCACAGCAAAGAGACAATTTTTGTTTCAGAGGAGCCTGGAGGCCTGTGACGGTTCTCTCTGACCAATCAGTGGTCTGCAGTGTTTTCACCTCATATTGTAGTACTCTATAGTACCTGGTCAACATTTTTTGGAACCCAGGACTATAGTTTGTGCAGGTAGAAAATTGAAAGTAATCATACTGAATGAGTGCCAGGATTGTAGTGTTTCACTTGTGCATAAACAAAACACGAACTGTCCAGTGGTCCCACCTCGGAGTGTGAGGATTTGTTTAGAGCCAGAAATGTATGAAACAGATTCAGTCCAAAAAAAAAAAAAAAAAAAAAATTCAAACAAATGAACTACCACGTTTGCCAGAGTTGTGTTCTCATAGTCTTAGTTCATCATCAGAGCCATCCTGGGCTGAGGGAGGCCACCTCAACACCAACACTGATGCGCAAGGTCCTGACCTGGAGCTGTGCTATGCTCTGCTGCATGAAAGGGAGGATAATTGCATAAAGAGGTGCCTTTGAGGAGATTTCCAGCTCGTCCTTATCTCTCCACGTGAAAGAATAAAGCCTGGACCGTTCACTGCCACCGCCTGTCACCCAGGGAACGGGCTGCTGGGAGATTTGTGCCAGACGCTGCTTCTGAAAGCAGCTATTTCAGTTGGACAAGGACCTCTCATCTGCACTGTAACGCTGTTTCTCTCTCTCGCTCTCTCTCTCTCCCTCTGTGTGTGTGAGTGAGAGAGTGTGTGTGTGTGTGTGTGAGCTCTTTGATGTCAGGTGGAACACAGTGTCCCCCAGGTGTTCAGCACCACACCAGGGCTTCGTATAGAGAAATCCTCCTCCCTGTCATCCACACTTACATGCTAGCTTTTTACACCCTCCACCCTCTGAGGGACCCTCACTCTACTTTTATTCTCCAGGTCCCGAAAAAGTCTGAAACACTGACATGCTCTTACTTCCTCACATAAGCAGCCTTAAAAAAAAAAGCTGATTTATTTTTTCTCCATCTGAATGGCATATGTGAAAATATAAAATATATTACATTTCGGAATAGGGAATATTGTGCACGTGTTTCAGCACTGTCAATGGCATGACATCAAATGTGGGATATTTGACATTTCCTCCTTAAGAAAGTAGATAATGACTTGAAATTTAAGTTTTCTTTTTTAGTACCTTTCTATCGATAACTAAAAATCAATAACATTTTCTACATTTCCATATTGTGTTGAAGCTGTTTTCATCCCAGAAACATGAAATTCACTTGTTTAACGTCCTGCAGAATACTATTTATATCTAGTGATGCATTTGATTTGTTACTTTCTTTGTATGCAGTCTTTTTGAAGTTGACAGCAACCGATTTGGTCAACATTAGTTTCATCCTTGTAGCTGTTTTTTGGACACTGGCAGTGAGCAGGACTGCTTTTGTGGCAGAATGCAGTTTTACAGGATTTTTTTGGGATTGTCATAAAGCGCCATTATATTTCACGTGTAGTATTTGATTTCCCCGGCATTTCCATCTTTTGTGATGCGCATCTGATGCAACATGAAGTCACACAGATTTGATTCATGTCGCTCGCCCTGCTGGATGCTTCTCCCATGAAGACTTCAAGGCAGGAAAACAAATATAACAGTGTCTCGCTCTGCTAACTTATGCTATTAAAATACTATGAAAAACATACTGTGCAGATGCAAAAACAAAGTGATTCAAGCAAGTAACAACATTTTTTTTTTTACCACTCCAGTCATGTATGAGCTGCAAACTTGGAAAACAAAAAACACTTTAACCATCAGAAATGAGGAGCAGGCGGCTTGACGACGCTCGTAGTTGACAGCCGGAGGAGACACAGCAGCGCTCGGAGGACCTGAGGCTTTGTAGAACATTTATGATGGGAAATGTTTATTATCTCGGAAGCATTCAGGCTCATTTCATGGCTCAGCAGTCATGTGAAGGATTAGATTAAGTAAATGAGGCTGGTTAGTTGTGTCAGAGGTGATTTGGACTCTTATCAGGTCTACCGGAAGCCTAAGCTGACAGCCTTAATCAAGTGGGGAAGCCAATAATGGTGACCACTTAAGTTAGCATCTCGGGGTATTGTCTGTGTGACAGGCACAAAACGAGTGACTGTATGCAGATGCTTTCCTTGAATTAGCCCCCTCACCCATGTCTGTTACTTGTCTGATTTGTATTGCTACTGTAATGCGAGTCTCCTTTTAGCATGACGAAAACGTAGAAACCCAATTTGTCGACTTGTCACGCTTGGCTGTGTCTGTACCCCCATAAATGTTTTATAAGGGGGTTAAAAGTGCCACATAGTGGCTTCGATCATCGTTTAAGTAATTTTAAGACTTGGCAGTAATCATGGCGAGCTTGGGAATGATTACCACAAGTTCTACGGAACCAGGTGACACCAATAAAGATATCAGCTAAATGACTTTAAGGATGTTTTAATGCAGTGAAACGTTGAGGCACCGCTGTTTTTCTCTGCAAATTAACGCAGCCACATCCTCTGTGCTTGTCTGTGGAGGCCCTGGTATTTATGGGAAATGTGGACTCAATTTTGAGAGTCTGCGCACCGTTTGTCTCTGTTGTGGAGATGTGCAGAGAGCAGAGAAGGAAAGAAGTCAGCATCCATTATACAGGAAGGGACTTGTTACCAGTTTGGTATCAGTAAGATTAATGGGAGAAATAAAGATAATGAATGTCTGATCAAATCTGTGATCTGGTAAACACTTTAACTACCTTATTGATTTTAAATGATGGCTTCAAAGCTCCTCTATAGCTGATCTTTCTGTGCCATAGTTTCCTCTGGCCTTTTAGGCTTCAGCTGCCCACGGAACAAACTGAACGAGGATGGGATTTGAACCCATGCGCGCGGAGCACAATGGATTAGCAGTCCAGCAGGCAGCAGAAAAAATAAAATCAAAAAAATCTGTCTCAAGGAGAGGCTGGAGGACAGGGATTTAAGAAATAGAATAGAGCACATTAACTTGCATCATCAATATCACAATAAGTGATGTCGGGCCTGGCTTAACGTAATTGCAGTCACTTTGATAAAATTATAATAATTAAATGCATAACCTTTGCTGAAGTTTATCTGCACAGTTCATGCCTCTTACAGACCAGTGAAATGGGGTCCAATCACCAGCCAGATCCTGGCCCTCAGATCAGATATTCTGTAATGATTTTATATATGTTTATATCTCGCGAATGAATTAGTTCTTGTATCACCCAAACACAGACATCCACAAATATATGCACACACGCAGGCAAGAGTTGTGGTTGTCAGGGTCCATAGATCACGGGTCATGTGTATTTGTGCTGCAGTCCGTGCAACATAAAGTCACAACAGGAACAGATAAGACGGGTCCCAGGTTGGCTTCGGGAGCTAAATCCCCAGCAACCCCCCGGTGTTAATCGGATTAGCTGAAAAAGTTAGCGGCACCGCCCCAAAGAGACACAACATTTTTTACACTGACTCCTGTGACATATTTTGCTCTCAGGCCTCCATAATCTGCTTCTTGCCTCAAAGCCGCCTCTCATCATCTCCGCTACAGAAAACAACAACTCTGGTACATGATGAACTGTTTTTAACCCCTGGCTTGAGGACACAACACAACACACACGCGCACACACACACACACAGACGCACATAAAACCAAAGGCGTCTTTTTGGGGGGTGTGTGCGTGTGTGTGTGTGTGTGTGTGAGAGAGAGAGAGAGAGAGACAGAGAGAGAGAGAGGAGGGATCTGGTCCACCCAGGTGGGGGAACAATGGCACACTCGTTGTCTTAAAAGCGATGGTTGGCTGAGCATAGGCCCGGGCAGAGGAGGGAGGACAGAGAGGGGAGAGAGAAAAAAAAAAAACAGAGTTGTGAAAATGATTGGGGCTTAGGAGGGGGAGGGGGCGGGGGGGGTAGATGGTGGGTTCAGGCTGGTTATGGGGGGGGCGGTCGGCTGAATGGGGGCAGCAGGGTGGCGACTGGTCTCTTAAAGCTCTTTTCATGCTTCGTCTGTTTCAGCCAACGCTGAAAACACATACAGGGACACAGAAGCCTCGTGCTATTTTCCCTGTGTTTTCTGCCAACAAAAGAATAGTCAAATATATATTTTAGGGATCCAATCCCCCCTCTGCCTCAGCTACATAATTTTGCTTTTTATGGATACTCTCCAGCGCAGTACAGCTGCAGCAGACCCACATTAGTGATAGTAAACACAGAACAGCTAAAATTATGTTTGACAGTTGAGTAGCAGCTTTAGCAAAATAAAGCCTCCTTCATTGTTTTCAATTGTTTTTTTTGTTTTTTTTAGTCTTTTTTTGTATGGTGTTTTGTGCTCTGTGGTGCTCAGCAGTGAAAAGTTAGATAACCGTATCGATTTTTATGTTTTGATTACTGCTTTATATTTCTACCTCTTTATCCGAGTACCGCGGTTCACAAAATAAATCACATTTGCATTGCCAAAGATAGTTTATTGACAGATTAACAGCCCCAAATCCTGTGTGCACCGAACCGAGTATACTGTTTAATCAAAGTGGACACAATAGACCCCTTTTTTTTTTTTGTATAACGCAAATGTAACAAGTCAAAATCTTTGAGCACAAGCTGATGAGCTGAAGGTAGTGAAGACAAACTAAGGAGTGACCCCATACCTGACAGTGCAGGGGAAAGGCTGGGATTATCCTCTATCATATTGCATAAACAAGATTAAGCAGACAAATTAAACTCTTTTGTGCCGTCATGTTGTCCTTCTCCACCGCTTGAGCTCGCCACTCCGGGCCAAGTCCAACATGGCTGAAAAGCGCTTGGCTCGCTGAGTCGGCTGTCCGGTGTCAGGCTGGCTCGCCTTCCTTCGCCCGCATTCCCCCGACGATGCCTAGGGAACTGGCTTCTCAAGCCAAGACGTGGTTTTGTAGCTACAGTCAACCGGGCAGAAGGAAGATGAAAATTATGCCATGTGGACAAGAAGCCCTTTCTTCTTTGTTCAGCGAACATGGCAGACTGGCTGCAAAACTGGCCTGGGACGAGAGTCGCTTATCTGCCAAACAAAACGCCGCCGCGAACCGAGTCGGGGTTGAGGGATAGAATTAAAATTGAATGATGATTAACACCGAGTTCCAGTCACAGCGACGGTGAGACTTTACAGCTCGTACTGGCTCAGCTTGAGTGTGAATATGGCGCAGCTCCGGCAGGAAGCACGGGCCTGATGTGCAGTGTGTCTGTGTGTTTTTCAGTCTGGGCCAAGGTGGAGGTGACTGTGCATGAGACGGTTGAGGTGTACCTGGGTGACTCGGCACACATCCCCTGCCAGTACAACTTCACCAAATCCAAGAACGAGCCCAGCTTTGTCATGATCCAGTGGTTTGTGGTGAGTACCGCCCGACCCGCTGGGAAAACTGGCGCCGTCTCTCAGGAGCTGTCCAACTGCTCAAGTGGGCAAAAGCCATTTGACTCATGGCCCTCAGCCACTCAGCTTCAGCCTGTGATTGAGAAAAAAATCAGGTCAAGCTGGCCACAAAACAAAAAAGGGAAAATATGATGTGCAAACTTCGATTATTATCATTTATACATTTTTCAATTGGGAATTGCTGGTTACAGTTAAAAAGAACCTAAAGTGTGATCCTTTATTTATTCCAGCCATCACACAGGTGCCATTAACGTTGCACATTTTGCAGCAGGACATGCGGTATTGGATTGAGTTTAATAAATTAACCTTTAGTGTGCATCGTGCCACTGCTTTATAGATGAACCAGATAATGACTCAGTAAAGGCAGATTATCAGTGCGAAAGAACTCATTTCAAAGTCGAGGAGACTAAAACCATGATTGGGACATATGCAGCGCTGATTCACAATCAAAGATAAATTGAATTCTGCCAAAATAATTAACTACTTACACAGCACACTTTAGTTTTCAACACCCCCCCATACACTTTCCACACTTCATATGAAGAAACTATTATGCTGATGTTTTTGTATCAGTTAATGCTTCAGGGAAATTACCCGGTGACATACATGTAATGAGGGATTCATGTGTTTCACTGCCATGTTATAATGACACGGAATCTGTCTTCATCAGCAACGCAAGTGAATGACTCATGGATCCCATGGTGCTCTGCTTTGCTCTAATTCATCAGAACATTAGAACCACTGGGAAGAACATTTGGAAATGTAGAGGCATCGTGCAAAGTGGGACCAATCAGACACAGTCGCGCGCGTGTGTGTGCGTACGTGTGTGTGTGTGTGTGTGTGTGCGTGCGTGCGTGCGTGTGTGTGGAAACACCAGGTTGGAGTTTTTTTGTGTCACCAGCTGTGCACATGTTAAAAAACCGAAGCTATTTACTCAGCACCGTTCATTGACTGATCCATTAGAACCATGTTGAGTCAAAATTGCCAATGTCAGTCAAATGTATGAGCAAATAGAGTGAAGGGTGACTGTGCATCCTCCTGCAGAGGGCCGTGGGCAACAGCTCGCGGACGCGGATCTTCTACAGCGATGGCACCGAGGAGATGGTGGACAACAACACCGACTACACTGGTCGCATCCAGGTGACCTCTGAGAAGCGGGGAGCTCAGCTCACCATCCAGGCTGCCAAGCTCTCTGATGAGAGGGAATTCTTTTGCCAGGTGAATGGGCTGGCTGCTGGGACCGCCGAGGGCAAGACCCACGTCAGAGTGTTTGGTAAGGAAGCCCACTGAGTGCTTAATGAGTCATGAACCATCATCGCAAGGGCTTAGAATGCATTGGAGATTAATACTTTTCACTTTTTTATCGTTCTTCTTCAGCCCCCCCAGAGGCTCCAGTGATTGAGGGTGTCCACACTGGAATATCTGTGACCAGTGATGGACCATCTAAGGTGGGTCCACTTGGGATTGAAACATCAAGCACGTAATAGTCCTGAAGAGATCCGTTTTAATGCTGCAATGGACAATTCATGATTTAACATTTCTCTTGATCCAGGTGGCATCATGTGAGGCTCGGAATGGCTTCCCCAAACCCAACATCACCTGGTACCGGAACAACTCACCGCTGATGTCTGCGCCAGGACGTAAGTGCAGCCCGCCCACTCGCCACTGAGCGTGTGTCAAGAACCTGCAATGTGGCGCCATTGTGTTTCACATTAAAAGTAAAAAATCGTGTCTAGATGTGAACGTGTTGATTCTGGTGACCCGGGAGTCCCGAGGCTTCTACTCGGTTCAGAGCACGCTGGAGTACAAGGTGCAAAAGGAGGACAAGGACGCACATTTCTCCTGTGAGGTCAGCTTCTTTGTCCCAGGAGCCATCAGGACTGTCGAATCCAGCAGCATCAACATCACCGTTCACTGTAAGTTAATAATGAACCTTTAAACACAAGTACTTAATGACTGCTTGACAGTGACGTGTGCATCCCAGAAATTATCTTTAAAGATGCAGACAGTTTCTGCTGGCCATTTAGGTTGATGTTTAGGAGACGTAGAGGCAATGGTTCTCTCTGAAGTCTTTGGATCAAGATCGATTTTTTTTTTCTTAATTTTTTTCATATTTTGTTTTCTTTCCACTGCCATGAAGTGGCCTATTCAGAAAATGATAATGTTTCACATAGAAGAAACAAAGAAAAAGCAGACAGACATTTCTTTCCCATGAAGATGCTCAGAAATGATTGTTTAGTCATGATTCATGTATAGGATATGTTATTTTGGAATTTTTAAGTATCATGCAGTGATTTTACATTGATATTTAAATGTTTTCATCAACATCAGTGTAACATTTCAAAACAGTACTATTATGACTTATGTCGGCCTGTGTATGGCATAAAACAAATTTCGGTGATTACTGAAATTTATATCTTAATTACATGTAATGTGTCACGTTGTCCATCGTTTTAACCAGTCTAATATACACTCACACCTGTTCAGCTGCTCGTTAACACAAATATCTCGACAGCCAATCACATGGCAGAAACTTAATAGCTAGCAAGGTGTCCCTAATAAAGTGGCCGGTGAGTGTATAAGCCATTATTAGCTTAATGCAGGCATATAAGTATTATGTACTTCATATGGAGACGGTAAAGAACAAGACATCACGGTACAAAAATGACAAACTCAGGTAATTTATAAGCTGATAGTGGTTTTTTTCTGTTAATTCTTATCTTATTAACTTCCAAATATTAATATCATCAGTTGCTTTTAAAATGCAGACACGCTCTATGTTTTAATTTATTTACTGCCAACAGCAGATTTAAAGGGGAACAATTTCTACAACAAGGTACCAATCCTATTAAACACATTTTAACAGACTCATTATTCCTCGGTTGGTCCATTGTTGTTAAAAACAGTGACATTATGACACAACAACGCCAAAAACAGTCTGCGCCGTCAGCGATATGGAAATGGTCTTGTAAAATGACTTTAACAGCTCATTGAATAAGCCTGCTTAATTTGATTTTGTCTGGTGTGTGTGTGTGTGTGTGTGTGTGTCTCTAGACCCCACCACCATGGTGGAGCTGTGGAAGGAGTCGCCCCAGGGATTGGTCAAAGAAGGGGATACTGTGGAGCTGCGTTGCCAGGGTGATGGCAGCCCCCCATCACCCTTCATTTTCAACAGAGAACAAGTAAGAATGGAGGGCCTTTTCTCACCCTAAAAGTCCCCAAGAGAGAATGGGTGACATGCAGGAGACATGTAGGGAATGTTTTTGATATGCAGAGCTCACATGGCCCCATGTAGACACGACTGTGCAGAGCTCTGACCCTGCAGATCCCGGCTGAGGTCGGAGTCCGGAGGCCACACTGACGGGGCTCATGGGTAGGGCTCATTCCCATGTCAGACACACACCCATTGTACGTGTGGACAATGCAAAAGCTCAGCCTAAACCTAGCGGGGCAGGCTGCGACGTTTGGCTCACAGTTGTTGTAACCGTGACTTAGAAAGTAAAAGCATTTTTTTAAGCTGCGAAAACCCAAAGAATTTTTTTTTGCTGCAGCCACAGAGGAAATTTCTTTATGCTGTACCACAGGGCCAGTTTTCAATAAACTGCTGGAGGCCGTTAACCTGTTTAATTCTGCGGCAGGCCGGTTCAAAGTGCCATCTGAAGATGACAAAAAGCATAAAACAAAGAATAAAGAACCATTTTCGTATACTGACCTCTTTTTTTGCGTGCTCCTCTGTGAATGGCAAGAGGACGATTTTCATAAATATATAAATAACTGTGCACATGCAGATTTCAAATACATGTAATGCTGCTAAATTATATGATGATCTGCTTTTATGTTGTGTGCCTGCTAGCAGACAGCAGGCCCAGAAACCGGCAGATTGTAGTGAAATTACTTATATTCTAAAAGTAAGAGGACGTCTGCAGGACAAACCTGCTGATCCGTTCGCAGCAAGATGTTTGTCACTTTCTTTCTTTTTTGTTATTGAAACTTGACTCAAAATCGGAAATTCTTACTTGAAATCTTTTTCTGTTTTTCTTTTTTTGCGTGTGTTTTTTTTTGGCAGGAGCTGGACATGCAGTTGGGTAGCAGCGGTGACATGTTGATTCTACCAGCAGTGTCACGGAAAGACAGCGGCATTTACCAGTGTCGCCCACTGGACACTGATGGCTACACAGAGGTCAAAGGGGAGATGCAGCTCACTGTGCACTGTGAGAACTGAACACACACACAGGAAAAAAGTTTGCCCAGACCACCAAGTTCAATACTGTCAAAAGTTGGCGAAAATGAGTTCATGGTTTAAAATCTGTTTCCTTCTGTGCCGTTTCTTTAAATATGCAGCTGATGCAAACGCAGCTCTTGTGGAGTTTCTGTTGCCTTTATAAACTCAGTGTGATGCGCATATTTGCTGCACAAACTCAATCAGCACAAAAAAAAGAGTAATTCTCACCACGGTGCAGTTTCTCCTGCTCAACAAAATCACTGTTTTAATTCACCGCTTGAGTCCCAACAGTTCTTCTTTTCTGGTTTTTTGTTTGGGGTTAAGCCAGCGTAAAACTCAACACTTCCCACGCAGATGTTTCACGTTAAAAACCTCCCAGCAGTCGAGGGCCATAATCTCTTCCTTGTTCCTGGATGGCTTTTAAAGTTTGCATTTATAGTCTGTAGTTTCATTGAAACAACTTTGTTTAACAATTTGAGGAGGTTCACCTCATGTCAACAACTTCTTGACAAAAAGCAGTTATCCCATCCTTCCAGTTGTTCAGTGCAACATCTAAATTTGACTCCACAATTTGGTGTGTGTGTGCGTGTGTGTGTGTGTGCGTGTGTGTGTGTGCGTGTGCGTGTGTGTGTGTGCGTGTGTGTGTGTGTGTGTGTGTGTGTGTGTGTGTGTGTGTGTGTGTGTGCGGGTTAAACAAATGAGATCCCACATGTCACTTTGGACGCATCCGGGCCGTCTGACGTCCATCTCACCCAGCCTTGTCACACTGCGTCGTCTTTCTTTGTGCCTGTCGCGTGCAGACTTGGACCCGGCCGTCGTGGTCCCGAAGGAGTCGGAGATCATGTTCAAGGGCGAAGATCTGGTGGCAACGTGCAACGCTCTGTCCTCCTTGAAAACAACCACCGACTGGTACAAGGTGTGTGTGCTGGAAAACTTGTGTTGTGAGATTGGAGTTGATCAGAGAAGTGACAGGATATAACAAAGAAAACATGCATGGGTGTTATATTACTTAAAACACACACATGCTGTATATGCAAGTCAAAATGATGTGTGATTTTGGCGACTCCTTTATTGTGAGAACCGCTTATAAGTTTTAAGTTGGAACTCCATCATAATCGGGGCAGAGCTCGCCAATCGAAAGACGTCCATGAATCTACTGCTAGTGGTCGACAAATTGTAGCCATCCAGCAAAAATATTTGGGCTACTGTCGAAAGCTGAAGTTTTCACTTTCATTACTCAAGAGAAAATATTTTTAGGTCGGCAACACTGCCGATAGTTTCACTCATTTCACTCGAAAAGCAACACATGCCGAATGGCAGCATCATATTCTTCATTACCTGGGGACCAATGAATGTCTCTACAAATTTTATGCCAATCAAGTGCAGCAAATGTGGAGATATTTCACTGGACACAAGAAAACTCTGTCCTGATCATGACCCCCAAGGAAAATAAGGGACGTCTGAGAAGTGCAAATTGCTGAAACCTGATTGCAATGGTGTGTGTGTGTGTGTGTGTGTGTGTGTCTAGGATGGGAGGCTGGTGGGTAAAGGGAACACACTGCACCTGCGAGACGCCACCTATGACACATCAGGAAAGTACATTTGTGAGGTGACGGTTCCCTCCCTGCCCTCCCTGCACACCAGCGGCTCCGTCCACATCATCGTACAAGGTCAGTCACTTGCTAGCGTGACATGTTTTTGATGAAGCACCTGTCCTAGTTTCTGCAAAACGTCACTCGGGTTCAGTTTAGTATCGCACAAGAACGACGGCGCGACCTGAACCTGCGAAATGAATGCAACATGCGCGCGTGGTGGTGACTGTCCTCAGCAAAACACGTGTCCCCTGTAGGTGCGTTTTTACCACACACAGGCTGGCTATGTTATTATAAATGTGTGGCAGCACTATGGGGACGAGACCAGCGGCTCTGATTTGTCTCAGGAAGACAGACGTGGTAAACGTGATTCTGAGTGCGAGTGCGTCCATGGAGAACACCGGCGACGCTTTGTTCCCGCGCACTTCCACTTCGCTCTGACAAAATGAAGCACCACACTTCAGCAAGCCTTCAGCAGCCGCACAGGGCTTTTAGGAGGATTATTGAATTTTTGTAATTTCATTGAATTTTGCAGCTCTTGTATTTTATACTGTTAAAACATTAACCTGCCCAGGGATCTAAGATGTAAATTAGCTAATGGCTAAAACTGGAACAGCACATCCTCTCTCTGTGATGAGATCAGTTCTTCTTGTACCTGGTCCCTGATTGGATAAATAAGCTAAATAGTGACATTCAAAGAGGAAAAATGTTGTTCTGCAAGCAGCGACGCTGACTGCAGACAGAGTGCCGGTAACGTAATCTGCATCAGTACTCACGGAAGCATAGAAGAAGAACAACAACAACAACAACAACAGAAGAATAAGCTGGACATTCTGTTGTGACAGAATACCCAGCGTGTGTGTGTGTGTGTGTGTAGAAGTTTCTCGCGCTGATAACACCGGACTTCACCTTTTGTAATCCAGCGGCGCAAATAAAATACAAGCGCTGGAAGGGGAGATTAAAAGAGACAACAAAGAAGTAAAAGGTAAACGAAAAGTTGTCCGACATTTACATTTGAGTCTTCCTGTCATGAAAAAGCGCTTTCAGAGGACACCAGTCTCCCTGCATGATGGCATCGCGGCCTGTTTTGCAGTTTTTCCAGTAGTGCTGTTCTCCCTCAATGCGGAACAGACTGAAATGATTTCTGTTCATATCAATCGTTTTGACCTAAAAATGTCAGAAAATGGTGCCCAGGTTGAAAAATTAAAGTTCTCCTTTAAGAATTACATCATGCAGATGGACCGTGACAGACAGAAAACACAGAATCCTCCTGAAATGCTGTGGATGGATTAGGTCCTTCAGTCACTGGACGACTTTTGGTGGAAAAACATCTGCAGAGGAAGTGTTACATTGACAGCAGCTTAACACCGAATGGAAAGTGAAAATGAGTGGAATTTATCGGTCAGAAAAAAAAAAGATATATTTTTGAAAAAGTAACTCAGCAGCAGTGTGGTGTCCAAAGACCCAAGACTTTATACCTGTAAAAATGGGGAAATGCACATTTTCTCTGGTAAAACAAAACAGGAAAAATCCTGTTGAATTTGCCTCCATCAAATTTAGCAGTAAAACTGAAATGAGGGCAGTTTCCAAGTCAGTAAAATAAACCATACAAAGTGTAAAATATCGCCTGTGTGTTTGTGTGTGTGCAGGGGGTCCCCAACTGGTGGGAGTGGAGCAGGAGGTGCAGCTGGAGGAGGCGGCGGGCAGGATGGTGAACCTGAGCTGCGAGGCCCAGGGTCACCCGCCACCCAGCATCTCCTGGAACATCATCGGCAGCCAGGTACCCCGAACAGTATGGGCTGATGATTAAAGCAGGAGACGCCGTTCCTCAAGCTGCTGCAGGAATCATTTGATCTCAAAAAAACGGGCGTGAAATTGGTTTATGTTTATTGATAACAGTAATATTCTGTTATGGTTTTGCCCGTGTTAATACGGTGGTGCACACAGCGGGTTTGAAGAGACGCCCTGGACACACTTCTACGCCAAACCCATGACGTCCTTTAATCTTGCTTCACTTTGCCAGCTGATGTAGAGCTAGAAACATGCATGGTTGTCCTCATCTTCAAAGTGTGTGTGTGTGTGTGTCCACAGACCTGGCAGGAGGTGGTGAGCAGGGCGAACGAGCACATGACTCAGAGCGTGGTATCCGTCAAGGTCACCTCCGACATCAGTGCCCTCTGCAACGCGTCCAACGACATGGGCACCGAGGTCAAGGCCTTCAGCATTAAAGCCAGTAAGTCTCCCTCACACTTCAGCATCTGCACGAGTGGAGCCCCGCTGCCGAATCGCCACATGTGAGGAGAGAAAGAAAGAGAGAGAGAGAGAGAGTGAGGGAACCACACACAGGCTCCGAAAGTCCTCATTAAATGCAATTTCGCATGCCTGCACCTTTAAGAGGAAGACATACTAACATTTACGTTCAACCAGAAAACTGTGATTCCCTTAATGGCCACTGGACACTTTTTCCAGAAGTGGGTGAATCCCCACAGACACTCATGTTACGATATCCATATACTTTACAGCAGAAATGGACATATTCAAAGCCTGGTAAAGAAAAGGCTTCTGGTCTCTATAGCGAAATGTTTCTACAGTTGTGTAAAGGTGTGTGCCGTCCAGCCGCCAGTGGCGCGTTCACAGGCATCTGTTTGGGAATTGTACTCGGAGGAGCTGCACCGCTAACTCGCTAAACCTCAAGGCGAGTTCTGCAATAAAGAGATCGCTCGCAATTCAGTCGGGCAGGACGTCGATGCCGCAGCTCCATCTGCCAATCACAGCCCAGCAGACAAACACAAGAATGCAACATGAGAATGACACAGTAGGTGAAAGCGTGGAGGCCTCGTCCAGGTACGCGGTCCATGAGTTTATTCAAATGGAAAAGCGCGTTTGAGGCCTTTTATTCAACACCAAAACAAACACTTTTTGTTAGATTCCATCTTTAACGTCTTTCCAAGGATGAAAACTGTAACTTGATTGGCTGGCGCAGGCGCACACCTGGAAGATGGCCGCTCTGGCTTTTGTTTTGTATCGATGCGACCGGCATGAATGAATAAACATTTCTCGGGCGATGACAATGAAGTCACATCCGCAGCACTAATATTCATAATCCTCTTAGGGTTTTTTGTGTTGTCATAGAATTATTAGCACCAGGTCATCACACACAGCAGCGTTTGTCACACTGCTCTCCCCTGCATATGTGTGTGTGTGTGTGTGGGTGTGGGTGTGGGTGTGGGTGTGTTAATCAGTTAACCAGGCATCAGTGATTACAGTGGTCCTCAAATACAACGTTAAAAATCTTCACAACTGTTCAGATATGTCAAGAAAGGTCTGGACGTCAAAGTTCAGGTGGAACGGTAACAGCGACAGCTACAGCTTTTTTTTTCCCCACCCTTGTAACGTGAGGGCGGGAACGTAACCGTCCAATCAGCAGCTGGCAGGAATGACAGGCCTCACTACATGTGCCTTCGTGCAGCAGAATCACCCAATCGATGCAAAAGGGAAACGGGCTGGCGGTTGCAAGGCCTCAAATCCGTCGCGGCCCGTCTAAAGAACATAAAACTCCTCCTCATTATCATAACTCGCACACTCTTCCAGAAGCACCTTATTTGCACGAGCGCCGTTGCTCTTAATGGTCACGTCACGCTCGACTGAAGCCGCCATGCAGCACACCTCTGCGTGAATGGCAGAGAGGTTCTATAGCGAGGAACGTGAGAACAGGAGAATCCCTAAAGCTCTCATTTGCGGGATTGTGCGTGATTACCAAAGCAGCTGATAGTCGGGCTGGTGAGACGTTTGACTGATGTTGGCAGACATGAACGACCGCTGGCTCTAAGTGTTGTTCTACTCGTTCACAGTTCCCATGGTCACCTCAGCCGCTCCCTTCTCTCCCGGTAAGATTGTCGCTCTACAGTCTCTGCTGCCCAGACGCCACTTTCCCTCTCGCTCACTCGCTTGCTTTTTTATTTTTTACTTTTAATTATTTTTTTTTATTTTTTATTTCAAAGGCTTGTCTGTCTCAGCGCTCACGCTTTTGACCAAGTTCTGTCTGTGACAATGAAGGGATGGAGGACCATATGCATTATTTATGATTTTCCATGCGGGGACTCCACACTGAGGCTGTTTTTAGTTTGCTGGCAGATCTTTTGGATGGCCTGCGGGCATATTAAATATTCTGTTTGATATCTAAAAGAAAAAAAAACAGCAAATCTGAGCGCGCCAGCAGTTATGATGATAGTTGCATTCCCACCAAACGATCTCCACTCGCAAAAAAACAGGGTTTATTCATCCCAGATATTTTTTAACAAACTAAATTAAGTTCCAAAACACTAAAAGCAAACAGGCATTTTCCAGACGGCGTTTTATAGTGGATATTCACTTACCAGGGAAAAATGTTTAAGCATCGAGACGGGCTTTATAATGAGGCCGTTTTCAGAGTTAATCTGAGCGGTCGCCGTTAAAAAATCTTCACCAGCCCCTGAGGAACACTGCAGGCAAGTAAAGTGTACTTCTCTCGTGCACAGTAAATAAAAAGAAACAAGCAACCAAAAAAAAAAAAAAAAAGGTGATATACAACTGAAGCGCTGCTGTTTCCAGGAAAAAAATGTTGCGGCTGCTTCCAAAATTATTGAGATGACTGAGATCATCGGAGCGTTTCACCGTAAAGAGACCTCCAGCTGCAACAGCAGAAAGATAACAAAAGATTCTGTATTTTCACATTTTTATTAACTTTAAGTATAATAAAAAGCTCAGCCCTACAAAAAAACACAACTAGCTGATGCATGTTTTTTGTCAATTTATTTCCCACATTTCATGCGTTTTGTCGGGTTTCTTTTCCACAATTCTTTTTCTGACATTTTTGATCTCTGAAAAATACTCGATGTTACAAAAAAAAAGACTTGACACTGACACTAACAAAAGCAAAACGCATTTTAAAAAAGCATGTAATAGTCGACTAAAATTTAAAAACCGCATCAAAACACACAAAAAAACAAACTTCCTGAAACCGAAACAACCTCGGCACGGTTAACACGTCGAGCAGTTTTAAGACAAAGTTGCATCCTCGTGTTGTGATAGCTTAGCCTCTCTTTTTAGTATTCATGAACTCAGCATATTTAACTCGGCGTTAAGTCAGAGCTCAGCACAATGCAAAGCAGGAAAGGCAAATAAAGATCCATAAAATGCCATTACTTGTAGTTTGTCATGCGCAGGTAAAAGCTGCAGAATAATTATTGCCCGAGCTAATACTGTAAACGTGATAAATACGGGCCCTTTCAAACACAAGTATTAACCGGGGGAGCAGCTGCATCAGCGCCGCTTGAAATTCAGGAATTAATTAAAAGTTGGTAAAAGCTGAAAATCTTTTAAGAGGGTTAAAGCTGTCTCGGGCTCCGTGTCTCCTCTCGCGGGTTTCACCCCGGTTCTACACTCGGTGGACGGATGTCGGGGGTCTGAGCAGAGGGAGGAGTCAGCGAGACAATAATGTTTATGTCTATATCCTGGTATTAAGCCACAGCGGCGCACGCTTACCGCAGTGCGAACACCTATTCATGTGCGGTAGAATGTTACCTTTCAGACGGTGACTCGGGGGAAGGAGTGTTCACATTTAAACGTAACAAAGTAGTTTGGGAAAAACTGAGGCACCGTTTCACGCGACAAAGTTTCCTTTCAGTCGCGTAGTGTCTTGTCTGTCTCCGCGGGAACGGCGTTTTGCGGCGCCTTAAAACAAAGCTTCAGCGTGGAAAGGTTTTAAACCCCCCCCCCTTCACCCCAACAGTGGTAATGCGCACTGAATAGCAAGTAGTACTGATCAGTGATATTAAATAGTGATAGTAATATTACTAATATTATTTGCGTCTCTGTTGCTCTATATAAGCATCAAACACGTGGGCATATTCCAACCGGCATGACTCCCAGTCTACCTTTTCCTGGAATTTCCCTGCCTTACAGTTCCGAGTCACTGGAAGCAACAATCCCACCTCATCGTGGGTCCACACCAACGCTCGCGTGCTCGCCAGTGTTGATGTTTACGCTGCACCAGCGTCTCCACGCATGCGCCCGTTCGGCTTCATCACACCGCCAACTACTGGCCTGGCACCTGCACTGCAGCGCTTTGGGAGTTTCCTGCGGTCCCGCGTGCACGGATGTCGTTCTCAAAGCGTCGCCGTCTGCGCGTGGAACCGTTTGAAACGAAAACGAACTGATTGTTGTCGTGGAAACGGGGCCTGAATTTTGTGTGGCATAAATAAAGCAGCTTATGCCATTTTTTTTAGCTGCGCCAGGGAGGTTAACCATGATTGTTCAAAGAATTACACAACAAAGTCTGAATGTCATCGAAGCAGGTGGAGGAGTTTCGTATGAGTCGGTAAAGAATCCCTTCAGTTTTTGGGATGTCGAGCAAACTTGGTGAAAATGTTTTTTTTTTTTTTTTGTTTTGATGGGTTTTTTTGTTGTTGTTGTTGTTTTTTTTTTTTTTTTTGCCTTGGCTTGGATCTTGGCTCCACAGACCTCCCCTTTGTCAGCTGAATTTCACTAAGCCATTTTCCCGTAAACGCTGGTGGAGGGCTGGTGCAGAGGCGCAGGGATGAGCCGTGAAACTTTGGGTCATTTGGGACATTTTCATCATCAAATATTGCATGGAACTTTACATGTGCTCTGCGCTCTCCTGCGCACTTTCTGCTTGCCTGTCTTTGTCCTTCGGTCGGTTTTCGTCATCCACCAGTTCAGCCACACGAGAGCAAACTCACACATGAGGAAGGTAAAGGGGGTCAAACATGTGGAGCCTTAATTAGCCAATACAGACAAGTGATGCGATAAACTGTTTTGGACGACAGCGGACGGCGACGATGACAAAAACATCTTAGACGGAGCTGGGGCCTATATAAACAGTCTCTTTTGAAACAGCAACAGTTGTGTTTGTTTTGAAGAAAACAAACACTCTTGACATTTTCAACGATGAAAATTATAATTGAAATAAAGTTTAGGGGTAAAAAATATCGGTCACAGACATTGAGCCAAAATGACTTTCATTTTTGCTCGCTTCTGCTGCAACATAAAATGACATCGAGAAATACCAAGCATAATTTCACACTTGGCTAATAATTTATGCACAAAGAAATGGCGTCTATGATAAGCTCCTCTCAAACAAAATAGCTGCAGTTTGAAGCCACAGAAGTGATTTTTCTTTCTCTCCTTGTTTTTGCCTCTTTTTTTTTTCTTTTTTTTTCATCACTGCAGTCATTGAGCATTGCACATTAATAATTCCGTGGAACTTTGCAAGAGGCAGATTAAAAGCACTGGTCTAAATCAAAGCAGCAGAGGCAGCAATATTCCGACTTGAAGTCCCCGGCGTGATGAAACCTCCAGCAGCAGGCTGGATCCTCGTCCTGCGCGCCGACTATTCCAACTGTTCCTCCATTAAACATCTCAGGCCTTTTAAAATGTAAGATCCTCTTTTCTAAAAAAAAAAAAAAAAAAAAAAAGGGCTCTCAAATGCCAAACTAAGCTTATTAATCTGATATGACTTTTCTATCAGACTTGGCAGAGCTTCTCCCCCGGTGCCCGGGCATGTGTGGTTTTGCTTTGTGTGGAGGCTGGTGGGCCTCCGCAGCACATCTACAGTAACATGCAAACAGCCCGTTTGCTCATGTGGCGTCTCGCAGAAGAAAAAAAAAATAACGCCTTCAAAGAGGGAGCTCTCATGTTTGTGGTGTTATGCTAACGTTTTGTGTGTGTGTGTGTGTGTGTTTGTGTGTAGCTGAGGGCAGCGGCGTGATCATAGTGGTGATCATACTGAGTCTGCTGCTGCTCGCCATCCTCGGCAGCGTGCTCTACTTCCTGCACAAGAAGGGAAAGATCCCCTGCGGACGCTCAGGGAAGCAGGAGATGTGAGTACTTTCATCCGACGCCGCCCACAGACCAGCGCTTTTGAAAACAAATATGACCATGGTCTGTGTTTTTTTTTTTTTTTTTTTTGAATTTCACAAATCCCATGAAAAGAGCAAAAAACGGCGTCGATTTCATTCCGGCGTCTGTGTATCCAAACGGAGCTCCGAGGACACAAACACTCCAGCAGGTTGTTCCTTCGTCGCCGTGATCAGAGCTGGTCAGACTCGCCGTGCAGGAGGAGCTCAGCACTTACAGAAAGCTGAATCTGGAAATAAAAAACGTAGGGGGGAGAGGAAATGGCAGTTTTATGGCATATATCCCGCCCCCCTCGCCTCAAAGAGCCAATCGTCTGCTTCTAGCGCATGAACCGCGAAACAAATCAAGCTGTTTTTGTCCTTGCAGTGATGCAAGCACACCGCCGAGAGCCTTTCGGACAGGACGGAGGAACGTTAGGAACATCAGGACCGCTGCATGTTTATCATGAAATATAATGCAACAGCCCCGCAATCAGCTCTCCCTTCAGGAGGCGTTTTATGTTGGCCACCTCACTTGCATGCATCAGGGTGGTCAAAATATTAGGGACACCAATCAGTATAACCCCGCACAGTTCAACAGCATCACAAATTACATATTCACCAATCAGCCATAAAATCATGACCACTCCACAGAATATAATGCGACATTCCTGCAATCAGCTCTCCCTTCAGGAGGAGTTTTGTGTCTAATTTTGTGGATTGTAGTTTGTGATGCTGCTGAACTGTTCTGGGTTACACTGAGAGGTGTCCCTAATATTTTGGTCATCCCACTCATTTGCATTAGGGTGACCAATATTTGATGGGTGATTGTGAGCATGTAAAGTGCAGTTTTAACTCTCATCCACGTAGTCAGAGATGAGCTTGATCTCGTTATCCGACGTAACTCGCTGCCGCCGCCGCCGCCGCTGCCGCTGCCGCTGCCGCTGCCGCTGCCGCCACTGCCGCTGCCGCTGCCGCCGCTGCTGCTGCCGTCTGGTGCCTCTGAGCATCTTGTTTCTGGACATTCCCACATGTCCTGAAGACATAAACATCCAATCAAACGTGTAATTGAACGGCAGCTGAAAAATGACCTAAAAAAAAGAAAAAAGCACCAATCGCTCGTGTTTCAGTCACGTTTTTATAGGAGCTGCAGGGACCAGCTGTTGAGGAGAAATTGCAAAACCTTTCATTGCAAAGATTCCATTTATTTAAGGAGTTCTTCTGAAACGCCCGCCGGCTGGCTGGAAAGTTCCCAGTTGTAAGAAACGCTGTTGATTTTTGTCTTTAATGGGATTTGGTGACACTAAGCAAGAAAAAAACAGCTTTCTGCTCTCGGCTGATGCCGAGTTTTGAATCTTTAAATTCAAGCTGAGTTCAGTCACACTAAACCAGAGCTGAACTCATGTTGAGGACATCGCGTGTAACCTGGGTCTGTCTCACCAGCACCAAGGAGAAGACCACCAAAGATGACATCGTCGTGGAGATGAAGTCCAACACAAAGACTGAAGACGCCGTCCTCCTAAAGGCCGTCAACGGCGACAAAAAGGGCCCCAATGACCAGGTAACCATGGTGATGGACTCTTTCACAATGTGAAAACAGAACTCAGAGTGTTCAGGCAGTTCTGCTTTTTATTTATATGACAACTAAAAATGTCACGTTTGCTCTGGCAGTGGAGTGTATATGAAGTTAACAGCATCGGTTATATAATAATAACATAAAAATACCATCATGACCTCCAACTGTTGGTTTGCACATGAAAAACAATGTTTCTTAAGCGCAGGCGTGTTTGCGCCTTAAAGGGACAGTCCCACCGTCGGGCCGCTGTTACACATGATGCCTCGTTGCTGCCCGCTTTGTTGTAATCTGTCCTTAAGCGGCTGCTGACAGGCGCTAATTTTCCTCGTTTATGTGACAATTTTGTGAATTCACCTTTTTAAGAGAAAAACACAAAAGTAGCCAGTTTTAGACAAAGTGGCTGCAAAATCACAGCAGCTTTCAGACAATTCGACAAGTGACTCCTCCTGGTGAACTGAGAGAAGCTGCTCCCCCCTTTCATGCAGATGAATATGTGAATATGTGTGACTGAATACTGGTGGAGAAAAACTAGCCTGGCCCAGCGACTCTATTTTGATTCTTTTGGCTTGGTGCCCAGTCAGGCTAGCTTAATGCTAAGCTAAGTGTCGTGTGGGATCCTCTCCAACCACTGTAAAGAAAGCTGGCACACGTAGTTTAAAAAGTCATCTTTACCATGATATCAGCCGTAATTATTTGGATACTGAAACATCATGTCTGTCGATTGCGATATCGCTGTGCTCACCCAAAAATAAATAATAATAATGATAAGAAGAATAAGAAGAACTACGATTTGCATTTCCATCAGAAAATGCGTGTGAATGCTAACTGCTGATAGAAAAAAAGGAAGAAGAGACTGATATGTTTTTTTATCTGTGCCGGCCCAAAAATGTGAAAATGCAGCCAGTTTTAAAAATACACACCCTTTAAACTCCTTGAAACTTAAACTGTGATTTTTCAAAAACCCAAAAAAGATATCCATGAGAAAAATGGATCATTTCTTGTGGAAAGTCTTGTTGACATTTTGAATTTTAGATGGAGTTTTTTTTTTTTTTGGCCAGTTAATTATCAGAGCGGGAGTGCGCTTCAAAGCGTCTGGAGGGCGTCTCTCCGTTCATTCATGCGGGAAATCTTTAACGAGAAAAGCCGAAGATTTCAAAAAGTATAACGTGCACAACAAATGTCAAACGAGTGCAGTCGATTCCTCAAGAAGCCGCGCGCTTCGACACCCGAGTTGTTTCACACGGTGATAAAAACGAGAGGGAGACGGAGGAGAGGAGCAGCAGATGGCCGGAGCCACTTTACCAAGAAGTTGAACCCAAGTCAGGCTCGTTTATCACGTTTGGCAGCCGAAGCCAGAAGCTGCTGCTGGCGTTGTTTGCCTGTGAGAGTGTGTGTGAGAGTGTGTGTGAGAGTGTGTGAGAGTGTGTAACTGGACTGATGTCGTCCTCCCTCCCTCCAGTAAACCCCCTCACCCCTCCCTTGATGGATCAGCGGTGACGAGTGTGGCGGGACGCGTGACCCAGGCGGCGGCGGCGGCGGCGGCCCGACGGGTTAACGCCAGCTCACAGCCTGGACATTCTCCCATCATGCTTTGTGCCCAGCAGTATTCCGTAGATTTACACACAATCACACACACGCACATACACACACGCACACACAACAGGTGTTTGTACAGATCCACGTTTTCTGTTGATGAATGTTGGTTCCCCCCCCCGGTTTGCGTTTGGTCTCCTCCCGCCGCGCTCGGCGGCCATTTTTTGTTCTCGAGAAAAGTGTACATATTATATATATTTTGTTATTTAAGATATTTTGGCACTCAGATCTTCACCTCGCGGCTGCGTCCGGCGCCGATTCCGCGTTCATCGAGGTCCAGGTGCGGTTCGGGTTTGTGATTCCGATATTTGTAGAAACTGCTCAAATTTAGAGTTTTCAGCCAAAAAAAAACAAAAAACAAAAATAATTAAAAAAACAAAACAAAAACAAACGAAGAACCCCCCCCCCGACACATTCTGAGGCTCCTCCTCCAGAACCGGTGTCTCGCAGGAGAATCCAAAGTGACGCCGACACACTGGCGGTTCTTCCTGGACAAACTGCTGTCAGACGGGCCCGCGCGCCCGCGCGTGGACGTCGCTGAAGGTGAGGAGGTCAAAGGTCGGCGGCCCGCCGCGCCCGCGCCGATCACCCGCCATACACTGAACTTGTTGTTATTTGTGTCTCTGGTTTTGCTCTTTTGGATTTATTGCTTCGTGTTTCTACTGAGAGCCGGTGGAGCCCGCGGGGTCGGTCCAGTGTCTCTGCATGTTGAGCGGGTCAGAGGTCAGAGGTCGGAATGCTCATGTTGACTTTTTTTTAAATTTTTATTTTATTTTATTTTTTTTTTTATAGGCAGCCTTTATTTTTAATTTTGAATGAGCTGGAGGACGCTGGAGAAGGATTCAGACAATCGTCAGTGAACCTAAAGGTTTTCTGCTCAGATTTTTAAAAAAAAAAAGTGATTTCAAGGTTACGGCATCTTTTATTTATTTATTTTTTTTAATTCCCCGGGAAGCTCATGTGACAAGATTTAACGTGGCCGCGACGTGACATGCTAAGAACCTCCAGATGGTGAAATTACGCCGACATGAGGAAAGACGCCACAGTCA
>CAAKHG010036629.1:0-41584 GCA_901007715.1 Dactylopterus volitans
GCTGGACTGTGCAGCAGTCATGCATTTTTCAGTTCTCATGCTGCACGCACACACACACACACACACACACACACACACACGCACACACAGTCCATGGCTGCCAGGTGCTGCGTTATCCATTGACTACACTGTTTACCATGTCGAGAGTCGACCTTTTATCACGTGCTTGCTCGGTGGTTCGAACCCTGAGTGAATAATCTGACCTTCATTCAGATTAGCGCGCACGCGGCAGCGAGCATGCAGCCTTTCACTCAACAATCTCCTCTTCTGTTCCTATAAGGGCGGCCCCAAACTTTCTCCTGTGAGGGCCACATAGCTTTTCCCTTCTCTGATGGGGGTCAGTTTGTAACAGAAAAAGTGCGACGATGGCAGGGGCGCCTAAAGGTAAAAAAGTGTTTTCCAGAAAGCCACATAACCAAATAACCCTTGCCGGGTTCTTCACAGGAAAAAAGTCAGGAAATAAATAATAACACCATTAATGAAATAAATAAAAAGTCAGGAAATAAATAACACTATTAAAAAATAACAATTTACCCCCTAAAAATGGTTGGTCCTATATTTTTGTCACGCTCTGTATATGAAAAAAACAAAAATCAAAATGTGTCTCTGGTGTTGTTCAGGTGGAGGCGGGCCCGAGTTTGGGGACCACAGCTAGACACTAAATAATGGCTTTCATGCACAGGTGACTCAAACGCCAGTTTTACATTACTGATTACAAAAAGAACCATTTCTTGTTTGGCTCACGATAACTTCCCTAGTTCGGGTCCTCAAACTCTAAACCCTCAAACTGTTCCTGAAGGCGTCGTAGCGCCTGCGGCAAAGATGAACGGCAGCCATGTTGGGTTTTTTTTTCAAGATGTAAAATATTTTATTTTTCTGTAAATGATTCTAAATCAAATTCCACATTTTTCCCCAAAAAAGAAAACAAAAAAAACCCATACATCATCATCATCTTCATCATCACACTATTTACGTCCAATATTTAAAAAAAAAAAAAAAAAAAAAAAACAGAAAACAAAACAAGGCTTCATGTCAACTAACTGTACACATCTGAAGAGTCCTGATAAAAGATCGTATGTACACGGCAGCAGGACCCTGAACGCAACGTGACCCGACAGCAAAGAAAGAAAAAGAAAAAAAAATCTTAAAAAACAAAAAGAAAAAAACAGCCCACACACAGACGCCTGCAGCCAAAACGCTGGGTCAAAAAAACAAAAACACACAATCACCAAGTAACAAAAGTCAAATCAAGGCCGCAGTGAAACCTGCCCGACGCTCAGGAAGCATTTACCGTTCACAGTCTTCATCCAATCAGAATAGAGCGCTCCGGCGGCGGGACAGGGGACCAAACAGTGACACTTTACTTCAACGTAAAAAACTCTGATTGGCGGGCGATGAAGGTGAGGATGAGGATGTTATAAAGGTAGCTCTCGGTGGAGTGATTTCTAAACTTTTTTTTCCTTTTTTAAATTTTTATATGGTACAGATATTTACACGCCGCGACTCCGGACCCCCCCGAACTCACCGTGGATTTAGAAAATAGCTTCATTCAGTAATAAATACAAAGACAAAAAAAAAAAAGAAAAAGAAAATCTCTTATTTTACAGGAAATTAACAAAAAAGGAGTGAGGAGGAGGAAGAGGAGGAGGAGGAAGAAGCAACGCGCTGACTCACAGAATCAAGTATGTTTCTCTGGGAATTTCTCTGCTTTTATTTGTCGTGATTTTTTTTTTTCTCTTTTTAATTTTAGTGCAAGTTAACAAACCTCCCTTTGAGGACGACGACATTCTGAGATTTCAGTGGCGTTTACACTCACATTTGCATCTGTGGTCTTTTTTTTTTCTTTTTTTTTTTACAAATATACACACACAAGAGGACCAGCCTCTTCGTAACTCACACTTTAGCCCCGCCTTCCCCAACGCCAACCACCCCTCACCGTGTGACCTCTGCCCCCCCCACCCCCACCATGATTAATTATCTCTGATCAAAGCTGTCTTGATCAAATTCATTATTACGATACTGTGATATGAGGTTCTTCCGCTCGTGGAACGGCGGGCGATCGACATCCGGCTTAAGCACCGAGATAGAGAGACAGGGAGAGCTGCCAATGTGTGTGTGCGTGTGTGAGTGTGTGTGTGCGTGTGCGTGTGTGTGTTCAGTTCATCCATTTGCGACAGTTGAAGGCTCCACAGTGACAAGGGATCTTGTGTTGATCGTCCTCCAGGTCAAACTTGTAGTCGTAAGACAGCTGGGAGAGAGAGAGAGAGAGAGAGAGAGAGAGAGAGAGAGAGAGAGAGAGAGAGAGAGAGAGAGAGAGAGAGTGGGGAGTAGGGGGAGGGGGGTGCGGGATGGGGGGGGTGATTGATTAGTTGATTGACAGTCTCAACATAAAGGTAAAGGCTTGAAACCTGCATGAACCAGCTAGCAGTGACCACCACAGCGGCGTTTCACCGGCGGCCGATGTGCCGTCCAGCAGCAGCGCCGCCGTTCATCCTTCTGTCCACCGGGTGGAGCCGAGTCCAACTTTTGCTCTTCTGGCCTGGTTTTTGTTCTCCACCAGCTACTGAAGGAAACCTCTGGCTCTATAAGCTTCTAAATGTTCAGCTATGTTCACGAGGCTGACCGACCCCCCAGCGGCCCCCCGGCCTCATCCCCCGCTAACATCCGGCTTTAGTTGCCAGTGTGAAAGGGACCAATCGGCATTCACCCCCGGGTCACATGACCCCGCTGCAGTCAAAGGTTATTTATCGGCTCCGCCTGTGATGTAAACGCGACAGCTGGGGTGAGACGCTAATGCGCACGTTGACCTTGGCGGCATCATCCCTGCGCCACGGTATGGCACCAGCAGCTTAACGCTTGCCTCTGAGGGTAACTTAAATAGCTTAGCATTAGCTTCCGTGTGTAACTTGAGTAGCTTAGCCTCTGAGGGTAACTTAATTAGCTTAGCACTAGTCTTTGTGGGTAACTTAAATAGCCTAGCATTAAACTCTGAGGGTAACTTAAATAGCTTAGCATTAGCCTCCATGTGTAACTTGGGTAGCTTAGCCTCTGAGGGTAACTTAAATAGCCTACATTTGCCTCTGAGGGTAACTTAAATAGCCGAGGATTAAACTCTGAGGGTAACTTAAATAGCTTAGCATTAGCCTCCGTGGGTAGCTTGTGTGCCTTCACCGTCTTAGCCACAGATTCGGTGCGTCTGGCTGAAGCGGCGCTCGAACTCGGTTGAGTCTGCCGAGTTTGTAGAGTCTGAGAGACGCTCAAGTACAAGATACGACAAACTAGCATTAACCAGCGTCTCGGTGGCCTCCACGCCGCCCTCCGCTGGTTACTGCCATGTTTCTGCCAACGTGACGACGTCACACATGAAGCGCCAGCAGGAACCAAAAACAGAAAGGTAAACCGGGCTGGTGGGAACGTGGGAGGAGCCAGTAATCAGCTATTTTTTGGTGCAGAGACGCTGATGTAGCAGCGAGCCAAGTGGAACTGGGAGCTGGAAATAGTGCCACAACATTGATACATTACAAATACAACTTACGCGTCTCCGATCACCTGAAACTGTGTCGGACTTTAATTAACGACTCCCACGATAATTTTCAGTGAGAAACATCCGTGGTGACTTGTTGGGTTTGTTCTCCTGTGCAGAAACAGCTGCTTTTGGCAGAAATTCACTGCGTTTGACTTCAAGCGGTGATTAAAACAGACCAATTGACTGATTGATTGACTGATTGATTTGTCAGCCGGTTGGTTGGTTGGTTTAAGGGGCGGTACCTCTTCTCCTCTCTGGATGCGTCTGCAGGAGCTGATGATGATCTTGTTCTCCTTCTCCACGGTAACCACCTCCGTGATGCAGTTGGGAGCACATGAGTGGTTGATGTACCTGTCAATCAAAGGACAGGCGGAGGATCATTAGGCAACCGCGGCTGACGCGCGCGACCTCTGACCTCAGGCGTCCTGATGGCGCCTCACCTGGCAGGTCCTCCAGTGATGGTGGCGTCGATGACGTAGTCGTTGTCGATGCGGAACATGTAAACGCCGCGGTTCTGCAAACGCAGCAGTCGTTAGAGCCTCAAACTTCCCGTCTGTGCCCGTCTGTGCGTGCCTGTGTGTTTGTTCGCATGTGTGTGTGCGCGTGTGTGTGTGTGTGTGTTACCTGAGACTCATACAGCCTCTCCTTGCGGTTGGCGACTTCGCTCCTGATGATGGTGCCGATGTACTCGATGACCATGGTGCATTTCTCGATGTCTCTGGCGGCGTACAGCCCCAGACCCTGCGCGCACACACACACACACACAAACACACACATGGTCAGCAACTTCCTGTTTGGCTGCCGTGTTGAGGTGCGGCGGTGGCGGCAGCGGCGGTGGCAGCAGCGGCAGCAGCGGCGGCGGCGTCTCACCTGGATGCGCGAGCGTGCGAGGTAGACGTTGCTCTTCCACTCAGCCTTCATGCGCCGGTACTGCGATGACTTGGAGTGGCGCCCCTGGTGAGCTCCGGCCACCGACTCGCCTGGCGACAGGGAGAGGACGCCGGGGACGAGTCCCACGATGGAGCCCACAGAGCCCTGACACCTGGGAGCAATGCTGGTCAGCAAGTTTGGCCTGGAAGAGGTCAAAGGTCAGACAAACCACCCCGCGGTTTGTGGTTGTGTGGTTGCGTGCTTTCTCGGGGCCCTACCTCTTGGTCTGGCAGGCCTTGGGCTCGGACCGCGCCGAGCCGGTGGGGTTGAAGGCCAGAGGCCACTCCATGAGGGGGTTCCTGCCATAGCGGAAGGTGTATCCGTCACAGGCCTCCACGCCCGGCAACTGCACACGGAGGAGAGGGTCAGCGGCAACGCCGGTCCGACCGGTCCGATTGGCCCGGAATGAAAAAGCTACGCACCGACTCGACGATCCTGCTGACGGCGGACGTGGTCAGACCGAACAGATCTTCTCCCTTCAGGTAAACCGGGAAGAGCTTCAGAGTCCCGCTGGAGGCTCGCAGCTGCGACACCGGTTCCAGGATCTGGTCCCACACACCTGAGCAGAGCAGACGGTCACTGGGCTGAACCGGGGGGGCCCCAGTCGGCATGTTTGACGGGTGTCGGGTGACATTCACCTTTAGGTGTCGGTCCGGTCAGGATGAGGTCGTCGTAGCCCTTCTCCACCACCTTCACTTTGAACAGCGGCAGCCCGTCTGCATCCTCGATGTAGCACATGTACTTGCAGCGTCTGCAGGAGCACAGTCAGTCGGATGCGTTCAAAACTGCATCAATGAGATGACTGGTTGACCTCTGACCCCTGACTACCAAAGTCTAACCAGCTCACCCTCGAGCCTGAGTTGACATTTGTACCAAATTGTAAGAAAAACCCTTCCTGACGGTCCTGAGATATTCATAAGTACACTGAATAAAATGTACAAGTAAACAAAACATTTCCTGAACGTCACATGAAATAAGTCATCTTATGACACTAAAGCAGACATGAGAACGCACTGCTCCTCCATGTTCTGAGAGGAGTGTGTGGAGGTTTTACCGGTTGCTGTGGCGCATGCTCCAGTAGAGTCGGTTGGTGTGGAAACCCACGGGGAAGATGGCGATCTTGTTGTGGAAGGCGCTCATCTGCTGCGGGAGGAGCCTGCCGACGGCTCGGAACAGCAGGCTGCCGACCCGGAAGGTGTGCTGCCGCTCGCCGCGCTGGACCACGGCGGCGATCTGCCGCGCCTCGTCCCGCTGGACGTACACCCGCCGGAACACAGCGAAGCAGCGCAGCTCGGAGTCGTACGGGTCACAGGCCACAGCCGCCGCCATGTCGGGCATCGGCCCCGGCGTGGAGGAGGGGGAACTGCTGGAGGACCTGTCCCCGCTCAGAGGAGCCATCCTGGGCTTGTGGAGGTGGCAGAGCATGGTCTTATCCTGGAGGAGGAGGAGCCGGTGTGCGTGTTACCATGAATGTCCAGTGAATGACACAACAACTGAGATACTAATCGGATACGAGGCTCTTCCAGGAGTAAACTCGTGTGGGGTTCCTCTCATGTGTCTGACCTTCAAGAGGGTTCAGGGTTTGACTTATAAAACGCTCGGCTCCTCTGCTCCTCCAGACACGGCACTGCATGCAGCGCTGCTGGGAGACGTTTTTACCTTGAAGAAGGTGCACTGGGCCTTCAGGGCGCAGGTGAAGTGGTAGGTGTTGGTGCAGCGGAGGCGGTTGCAGCCACTGGTGGCGCCGGTCTGCTGGCAGTGAGCGCAGCGCAGCGTCAGGCCTCGTCTCAGGGCCAGTTCCACGTTGATCAGGGCGCCGGCCTGAGTCTCGTACACCTCGCTGGACCACAGGGCGCAGTTCAGATGGACCTGACACCGGGAGAGACAGAGCGGTCAGAACAGACAACCTTCAGAGACTCTGCCGGTCCAGAGCAACACCAGGGACCCTCACTGGCCATCGGCAGACTTACCCACAAGTCCAGGTCTAGGTTGAGGAGCCTAGCTGGTCCGTCCGTCTGTCCGTCCCCCTGCTGGTGACAGAAGCAGCACCTCCGCTGGTCTTTAGGTAACGGGTCAGGACGAAGACAGGCACCCAACTTATCCAACAGCGCATCCACTTCCTCCTCAATTGGCAGGGAAACCGCCTCTCCAGAAAGACAAGGGCCCCTGAGTGGAGGGAACAACTCAGACTGACCGTCCCAACAGGCTCCATGTGATCTGACCGCGCTCGGGATGCTGTGCCGACATGCTAATGCCGGTCCCCGAGAAACCAACAGGCTAACATGATCAGTGCAAAGCCAGCAGGCTAACCTGGTGAGGCTAATGCTAACGCTCCAGCGTCTCCAGCGGGAATTTTTCATCCTCTTCCCATGACGAGAAGTCAGAGATTCCTCCGCTCCTGAGACTGCACGGGGGTGGGGCTTCAACTTCACCTTTACCTGCCAGCCAATTAAGAATGTTAATGATTCATCATCAATTGCCGTCAAAAATCGGACAGATTAGAAACGTATTCGCTGTGCATCCTCCATTTGTCTGCATAAATTACATTTTATTCCACAATATGCACTGATCAAGTGTTCTACTGACCAGCTGCTCAGCTCATATGTTATTCAAATCAATAACACCACCCACCTTGAGGCTGTCCATGCGGGGCCTGGACTCCTTGGTGACGGTGGAGGCAGAGGGAAAGTTGAGGGGCGGGGAGGTGGCAGCAGCTGGGGGAGGAGAGAGGGGAGCATGGGGGAGGGAGTGGACGGCGATGGAGGACATGTTGTTGGTGTACTGGTGCTGCACTTTGCTGGGAGGAGGAGGAGGAGGAGGAGGAGGAGGAGGAGGAGGTGGGCGCTCGCAGACAGACTGAGGACACAAGACAGACACATGGTGATGATCACATTACTGGATGATCTTTGGTGGTCTGATGTCAAAGTTCTGTTAACGGACCAACGACGCAGAGGTGACAAAAACACCGAATGTCGCATCAAAGTTCATGATGAATGTGACATGCAGCTTTTGCTCCTCATGAGTCGTTAATCATCTGATGTCTGACCTTGTTCCCGGCTGCTCTGCTCTGAAGGCTGGATGTGTAGAGAGCAGAGCAGTTTGGACTGCAGAAAACCACACTGGATCCTGGTCTGGACTGACCCTCCTGCAACACCAACACACATCACAGGTGTCTCACATCAGTCTTCGGGTTATAAACCCACTGAAAACATTTTCACCACATCAGCTTGCGTGACAAACCTGTTTGAGCTCCTTGATGATGCGGACTCCATTTCCCAGTAGCACCTTGCAGTAGCTGCAGCACTGCTGTCTGGCAGCAGCAGCAGAGCTTCCATGTTGGATGTAGTCCATCCTGACGCCTGGAAACAACAAATTCAAGAGAGCAGTCAGTAGTTTGATCGCAATGCGGCTTTTTCGAGCAGGCGGTGCATCCATTAAAGCATTGTAGAACCAGATGACCCAAAGCCAACGATGGAAAACAAAGCGCCATTGAGCACCTTTACGTATGCTAATGCTAAGATGCTAACTTGTCCAGTGATGCTGATGCTAACCAGTCATACTGGAGACTGAGGCTGAGAGGCAGACTCATTTCCATCCTGACAACTTAGAAGCTAATATACCAAATGTGGATATAGCAGGTAGCTGGAAGATGAATAAAGACAGAACGAAGAGATGAAAGACGACATCGATAGAGGAGGGAAACTGGAAGTGTGTTCACAGACCCGTGTTTCCAGCAGCAGGTGAGGGTCTCTGCTGTCTGATGCCAGCTGCCGCCTGCAAACACATGAAACACCTTCAATCAGGACACTCAACACTGAATTCTCATTTCACACTCAAGCACACACACACACACACACACACACACGGACGCGTGCTTTCATGTGAGGTCGGCTCAGGCGACATAAAACCGTCTGTCCTGCTCACAACCAGCTCGTAGGATTCATGTCCCGCTGAGACGTTTGATGAAGACAGCTGACGCCCACCTGAGGCACCGGCACTCGAACTCCGGCCAGCAGGGCCAGCGAGCTCCGCTCGGGCCCACCGACCCGGCTCAGCTGGTAGTCGATGGGGACGGGGACCCGCAGCAGCTGAGCCACTGCCGCCATGACACCCGGAACGTTCTGGAGACACAGTCACAGCGGTGTGAGACGGGCGCGAGGAGAAGGATGAATGATGACTCAGCAGAGAGAGAGAGAGAGAGAGAGAGAGACTCTTTTTACCTGAGTGGCCACTGGGTTCAATGTTATTGCTATGGTAACCAGGTCTGTGTTTGAGCAGGACGGAGGACCCTGATGGTTAGGCTCCGCCTTCACTTCCTGTTTCACTGCAGAGCCTGAAAACAGGCCGTCCGTTAGAGCACTTTCAGTGACAGACATTTAAAATAAAACGAGAGTTCATGCCCACCTGAGCAGAAGGCAACATGACTCACCTTTTCCCCAGGCACAGGGCATGATGGGTATTGGTGGTGACGGGCAGGGTGACGGTGGCTCCAGTTTGATGAAGGAGAGGTCGGGGTATCTGCTGACCTCCATGTCCGCCACGCTCTCCGGAGACGAGGACGGGATGAAGCCATCTGGGCTGTCACGCCCTGACGAGTCCTGGACCCTGAAGAGGGAAACACAGGAAGAGGAGCGATGTCTCAGTGGACCATGTAATCTATTACACATTATACAAAAAACGGCAAACATTATATTTACCCCCCACCAACACAGTAAACGGGACATCAGCTGTGCTTACCGGAGTTCTTCTTGGTTGTTGTGGGGCGGAGTCGGTAGGGAGGCGGGCACATCTACCGTCTTGGAGGCATGGTTCAGAGCCAGAAGCTCCTCCCCCTTCTGCTTGACAGCAGAAACGGCTTTCACTACCAGAGACGAGACAAAAGCAGGAGACGTCAGACGATCAACATTGAGGATTCAACTTATTAAAAATGTTTTCACAACATAAATCACGCGTGGACGAGAAGGACGGCAGAGCAAAGCACGAACTCTGCAGCAAAGGAACCTCAGGTCCTCCAACACCTTTCCTGTCACCCCTCCAGGATGAGTGATCCTCGCCTCAGCTGCCGCAGATTACTGACACGCATGCTGTGTCCCCCCAGTAATTTGAATATTTGTAACTTTGTTCGTAAACTGCATTCCTACCGTCCTGCTCGCCGAGCTCCTTCCTGCTCAGCTCCTCTGTCGTAGCGAAACCGTTCACGAGTTTTTGCCTGGCGATGGGCGGCGGGGTCGGGGGCAGCGACGCCGGAGGTGTGGGGGGGTTGCTAAGGTTGTTCTGCTGGGGGAGACAAAGACACAGTTAACATGGCGGTAACGGCTCCCTCCCTAAGTTAGTGAACGTTACACATCCGACTGTCCCAGTTGCGGTACACAGTCCTGCTGTTGTCTGGTGAGCTGCCGCAGTGCTACAGCTGTGCTACCTTGTATATGAGCTGGGAGTAGTAGTCGGTGACTCCGTCCAGGCAGGCGTTACCGAAGGAGCCGCTCAGCACGGAGTCTCTGCCCAGGGAGGAGCTGCCGTACGGGGGGAACAGACTCAGATCCACCCCAAGAACCGGCTCCATGAGAGGCAGCACAGAGAGCTGGCGGACACAGAATCCATAATCAATACACTCAATCGGCTGTCAATGGTGACGTCAGAGCATGGAAACCAGAGGAAGGAGAACTCGGCACCTATGTAAGACGGTAACAACTCCAGATTGGAGATTTTATACAACTGTACGACAACATGCGATCAAGATCACAAATTAAAAATCACAACTAATTAGAAAACTGGATTCGGGCCTTAAAATTCTCTCGATTGAGCTGATGTGGCCTTTGTTTTCGTTCGCCCATCCAACAACAGATGGAAATAAACTTGAGCTTTATTGTGTTTGTGCTGTCCAAAACTGCAAGTGTGTGTTGGTCTGCTGGCAGGGTTGCTGGTACAAAAAAATCCAAGAAGGAACAAAGGACCCATTAAAAGGAGGGAGGCCAAAGAACGGAGGAAGTGAAGAAGAAAAATACAGAGGGGGGAAGGTGTGTTTTATCTCACGTTGAGAATTAACGTCACGTAATATAATGAGGGGAAAGAGCAGGAATAAGGATAGAAATGGTACCTGTCTGAGCTGGGTCATCAGCTGGTCGGAGGAGGTGGAGGAGTGAAGACTCTTCTCCTCCTCCTCCTTCTTCCTCCTCTTGTATTTGGGAGGAGCTTTGTCTTTCTCGGGCCGAGCAACTCTCTTGCAGCGCTGAGCCTTCTTCTTGCATGAGGGGTCCATTGGATCCTGACCGGGACTGTCCGTCGTCATCATCATCATCATCATGTTGCCCTGGGAGCCGGGCCTGTCCTCTTCCTCGGAGCGGACGCTCTCCGTGGACAGCTGGCGGCGGGCAGTGGGCGGGGCTTGGCCGGCAGGCGGCGGCGGCGTGTTTGCTGGGGACGCCTTGTCCTTCAGCAGGTGTCTGAGCAGTTCTTTTCCTCCATCTCCGTCTTTGCCTCCCCCGTAGAGGGGGGAGGAGAGTCCATCGCCGCCACACTCCTCCATCTTCACCAGGCCCCCCGCGCAGGCGCCGCGCTCCTCACGCTCCTCCTGCATCAAGACCAAAAGACAAGTTATTGACATATTAGTACAGGTTATGCAGTTTCACTCGCCACCTGGAGGAAACACTTCCTCTCATTCAAAGGCAGAGGGAGCACTGCGGTGTCTATATTTATGGTTTTATTTAAAAAATTTGGTGGATTTTTTTAAGAACTAAACTCACCTTGACCTCCAGACAGGCTCCAGACAGGAGGCCTCTCTGAGCCTCAGAGCTGACCGACAGCTGCTTTTCCAGTTCAGATGACGGAGCCAGACCACAGAGGGAGGAACTCTGAGGGAAGGAAAAATCAGAAAGGTCCAAGCTGCCCCGTGTCGGTGTGGAGCAGGAGGTGTCTGAGACGGCGGGAGTGGGCGGGGCTGTGAGGTCGTCGGAGTGGGAGGACAGTGGCGTCCTGGCTCCGCCGGTGCCGTCATCTCCATCCCGTTTCCTGCTCCTCTTCTTCTTCGGCTTGTCATCAGGGATGATGTCCGAATAGAGCTGGATGAGGGAGGCGGGGCCTCCAGAGGAGGAGCTTGGGAAGGATGGGGCAAAAGGGGTGGATGGGGAGGAAGACGAGGAATCGTGTCCAAATCGATGACCCTGAACTCCAGGATGGGAGGGGGTCATTCCGGCTCCTCCTGCCCCGGGCGCACGTACCTGACCCTGGGCTAAGTGCCCGGCAGGGCCTGGAAGTCTCGGCCTGGGTTGAAGATTGGAAGATGCCACCTCCATCGGGGGTCCATGCTCAGGCAGGGCCCTGCCCCGCTCTGCTGTGGCCCCAGGAACTAAACCTGAGACTGGGTGAGCTCCTTGGTGCAAGGGACCTCCTGTGAAGCCCTGCCGGGGAAATGACGCCCCCACCTGGCCCTGGAGCTGAGGTGGTCTGGAGGTTGGGGGGGACTGGAGAAAGTCCTGGGGCAGCTCAGAGCTAAAGAAGGGCATCTGGGAGAGGCTGTCGCCAGCAGGGGCAGGAGCAGGGCAGGCAGGTCCTGTGGCTCCAGGCCCTGGTGCGGGACCCACCCTAGACCCAGCTAGCGCTCCAGCCCCAGGACCCATGGGGGTTCCCAGAAGGCTTTGTTGCTCCAGTTCCAGCCTCTGCTGCAGGACTCTATGGCGCTCCACCTAAGACGAGAGGAACAGTTTCTATTTGCTCTTCTGCGGTCTAACAGCAGTGTGTGTGAGTTTCTGCTTCCTGTTTTACCTCCTGCATCAGCTGAACCCTCTGCCTCTCCTGCTGCTCTCTCAGTCTCTCCCGCCTCTCTCTCTCCTGGAAGCCCTCGCTGAACGGGTTGTTGTCATCAAACTTCACCTGCAGGTGAAGACGGCAGTTTAACGGACGTCCTGGGTGGAGCTTCTGGGTCACCACAAACCCTCAGGAATCAATGTCAGAGCTGCTCATTCTATAAGTCGCTCTTTCAAAAAGTCTTTACTGCACGATACTCAACGGCAAAAACCATCTGCCAAAGACCAGGTAGAAGACGGCCGAGAGGACAAAGAAGAACACAACAACGACGACAAGGAAGATGACGATGAAAATGAAGACAATGAGGAAGTCGACAACAAAGGAGGACAAAGACAAAGAGCTCAATGAAGAAGACAAAGAAGATGAAGAAAAAGCAGATAAAAAATGCTTTTCACTTTTGCTTCTTATCATCTAAGTCGTCTGTGTGTGTGAGTGTCAACTGCAGGTGTGCTACCTGTGGTGTTGGGGCAGCTCCGTCCCCTGCTGCTCCATTGGGTCCTGCGGTGGGGCCCCGTGGGCCTGCAGGGAAACCCGCCGTCGGAGCAGCAAGCCCTGCCACCAGGGCAGGGGGGTTCTGGGTGTGCTGAGGAGCCTGAGCAGGGTTCGGCAGAGCCGGGGCCATCTGAGGAGTCAGATGAGGTGGCATTCTCTGCCCCATCGCTGCTGGAGCCCCGCCTGCTGGTGTCCAGCCAGGGGGGACGTTTGCAACTCGGACCTGAGTGGGGCCGCCTGTGTTGGGCTGCATGGGCACTAGTGGCTGTGAGAGCAGGGTCTGAGGGACAGGGGGCGCTCCTGCAGGTGTCAAAGCGGCGGCCGCTGGCTGCGTCTGCGTCTGCTGCTGCATCTGCTGCGTCTGCGTCTGCTGCTGCGTCTGCGTCTGCTGCTGCTGCTGCTGTTTGGTCCTGTAGTCCTCAATCAGCTCTGTATGGTCCTTCTGCTGCTTCCGAATCTGAACCACCACCAAATATCACAGTCAGCGGTCATGTGGTCTCTGGCCTGCAGCTTTCCACTCGACATGTTATCAACATGAGCCCAAAAATCGACTGACAGCGACAACACACCAATTAAACAATTCATTTATGAAGTTTTGTGGATTTACACATGAAACACTGCAGGCATCAGAGTGAAGCCCTGCTGTAGAAATGTCAAATGGTAGCAGCATAATCTATTTTACAACAAGGATGACAAGGCTTTTTTTTTTCTTACTCTCGAAACCTTTGTGATCAGGTTTCGTTCCACTTTTCAAAATATGTTTGCAGCTGAACAAACTCCTGAAAATCTACAACGTTGATGCCAAAACAGCAGCTGAGCTCACATGAGAACCTGCTCAGAAGGGACATGTTCTGGAAGAAGATTTACCTGCTCCAGCTGCTTCTGGACCGTCCCCTGCTGCTCGGTGATGTAGCGGAGCTGAGCGGCGTCTTCCTCGGCGAGCGACCGGCCGGCCTTCTTGGCCGTCCTCTGCTTGGCTGATAGCGCCTTCTTGGTCTTGCGGTGGGCAGCGATCTGGTCCTCCAGGAGGCGCTGCTGCATCTGGAGGAGCTTCTGGGTCTCGCCCAACCACTCCTCGTACTGACGCTGCTGGGACTCGTCTGTCGCAAACGGCACAGTCGCTTTACAAAGTGGACGGAGCATACATTTACGGCGTATCACAGCATGCTGTACTGCACTGGTTAGAATTTCAAACAAACGTGTGTGGATAAGATTAGGAGATGACTCGAGTTCCTCTGGTAAGTTCTGGTGGTTTCTGACCGTGCTTGGGTGATAACATGATACTCACTGACGAAGCCCGGGCCGAAGCTGGGAGGGTTGGGACGCACCAGCTGAGGGTTCAACTTCCCGTCCTGACAGGAAGAGAAGAGGCTTTTCAGACATGCAGGTCAACGTTACAGACACATGGTGCACCACGTGACATCAGCATACGGTTGCCTTCACTGTCAAGTTGTGACTGCACAAAACATTACAGCTATTGTTCTTATTCCCAAACGGATGAAAAAATCTAAATCCCACTATTATTACCGTTGACTTGCAACCATGCATGCTCCAATTAAAACCTGCCGATATGATTGATGTGCACATGCGCAAAGAATGCTTTTAAACCAGAATAATATGGGCGTGCACCACATGCTACATTCAGAAGACGGCCTAATTCGGAAAACACAAAATATGCTGTTCATAGGACATGTACCAACTTGGAATACTGTCATGTTCTGGATACTGCTGGGATATGACTATGCATACACACAGCGATTGTGTCTTTGATGGAGGCTGCAGGAGGAGAAATGCCCACCTGTCTTAGCGGGTGTGGAGGCTGAGGAGCGCTCTCCGAGGCTGGGGCTGCTGGAGCCTGCTGGAACCTGACACACACACACACACACACACAGCCATTTAATTACACAGCATATTCATGAAAATCTATGGTACCTTGGTACACTCCAAACCTACGCATAAATGAGGCTGTGAAGGAAGACTGGCCCTTAAAGCCACATCATTGACTTGTTGAGTATAGACGGTGAAATGCAGCCATCATTATTATATGAATGAATGTCGGAGCCAATGAAATCAAAGGACAAGTGATTTGATCATTTTCTTTCAAAACACTATCCAATGTGTATCCATGTTTAAATGTCAGTGGGAGCTGTGAACACAGAGTCAGAGGGCTCTCTTACCTGTTGATGACGATGGGGTTGAGTCCCAGGTTGCCTTGCGTCATGACCTTGTTGATGCCCTTCAGAGCCACCATCTTGGCCTTCATGATGGGGTCCGAGATGGAGTCAAAGTCTGCTAAGAAACAAACACACGCGCACATGCAGGTTCAGTACGTTCCTGTGATCAGGTATGAAGGATCAAGTGTTCAAAACAACAGTTTTATAAGTAATTTCACAACTGGAAAAAGATGAAACCAATAAAAAAGGTCCGTCAACTCTACAAGGGTTCAAGTCTGGCCCTTACCCATGTCTGGAAACACAGGATCGGAGGTGGACTTTTGTCTGATCAGGGCCTGCATCTGTTTCTGCTGCTGCTGCTCTTGGCGCTCCTGGTCCAGGAGATCCTGCAGGAGGAGCGGCTGCTCCTCCAGGAGCAGTGGCTTGGCCTTGTTTTGGGTGGAGTTCTGGGTCTGGCTCTGAGCGGACGTGCCCGCGTGAGGAGGCTGGGTCTGGGTGTTGACGGGCAGGTGGGACGGGGGGACCTGGAGAGACAGTTGGTGAGGTGGGGCCGCGGGAGCCTGAGGGGTAAGGCCAGGGTGAGCGGGCAGTGGGTGTGTCTGAGGGGGAGGGTTGAGGAGAGGCGAGGGGGCGGGTTCAAACGGTCGCTGCTGCTGCGGGAAGCCCGACTGTTGACCTGAGGACAGAAGGAGGCAGAGACAGAGCAGAGATGAATATAGATCACTCGTCTATGAGCACAATGTAGACGCAGGAATGCTGGTCGATATTTCTAGGAAAGGTTAAACCCTCAAAGTCTCCATTTACCAGCAGCCATTGGTGGGTGGATTCTGGTAGTCATGGATGAGGGAAGTTGTTCCTGGGCATGGAGAGATGGCATGACCCCTGAACCAGAACCAGAGTCCTCAAGCTGATCCTGGAGTTATAGAAAGAAGTAGGGAGGGAGACAATTAGATGATTATGATTAGTAATAAATACATCATGGCCTGAAAACCTGCAATGGGGAGGTTCTACCTTGTTGAGGAGGGAGGAGGAGCCAAGCTGGCTGGATCCTTCCGCCTCAGGCCCTGGAGCTCCTGACCTTCTGGTGGTGACGGCCCCAGGTTGTAGTGAGGTGTGATGGGATGCAGAGGAGCCATCCCTGGCTTCTCTCTTAATGCTGTCGTCCACTTCCTGCTTCACCTGACCTAATAGGTGGGCATGATTATCCAACTTCCTGGGACCACCCAGTCCGTCCCTCCTCTCTCCACCTTCCTTCTCCTCCACTGGCTCCCCGAGGTCCAACTCCTCGTTGAACATGTCCTTCTTGTCTTCCAAATTGAGCTCAGGATCAGCATAAGCAATAAGGTCAAACTTCCCTGACAGCAGGAAGTCATCCAGGTGGAGGTCATTGGGACCCAGGTCCAGGTCCTCTTTACCTGCAACAATCAGCAGAGATCCAGGACGAGTCACTCAAGATGGTGAAAAAGACAGAGCAGGTGGAAACCAAGACGAGTTTAACCTTAGATTACACTGCCCAGAGTAAAAGAGAGAAGATAAGAGCTGGTGAGTCCAGGAGGTGGCGCTACAAGAAAGGTCGTGTACAAAAACCTGGCTAATGTCTCTGATCTAAAAGGCAAACTCAAGCTGATAGAGAGATATTAAAAAAAGGGGTTTGTACCGTCTTCAGGGTCGAGGTTCAGATTAAGGTCGACCAGGTCTTTCACCTCCACGTCCTCCAGATCCTTCACAGCCGAGTCCTCCCCCTCCAGGTGCTCCTCTATTCCATCAGCCCCCGAGAGAGTAGCTTCACTGCCCTGACCCAGGGCAGCTGCGTTGCCAAGGTGCTGCTGATCCTGCTGATGCAGCTGCTCCACACCGGCCGCCATCACCATCTGCTGACCCAGTGGCACCTCACTCATCCTTGGACCCAGGCCAGGCCTGGCTGGTGATTGCTGGAGGTCTCTGGGATGCAGCAGTGAGGCCTCTGCGTCCGCCGGTGCTGCGAGTGAGAAGGGCAGCCTCAGGCGGTTCTCTGGAGCGCGGTGCCGAAGCTCGATGTAGGGTTGACCCATGATGCTGTGCTGCTGGATGGGGAAGGAACGGGGCAGGAAGGGCTGGGGGACAGCTGGGAGGGGGCGCCAGAGAGAGTCGAATAAGTGTTTTCATGCAAATCAAGCGCATACTCATTATTAGCATATATCACAATAAAAAACATTTAATGTTATGAAACTACAAAATGAAAATTGGCTTGGCAGATCAGTCAAATAATAGGCCAAAAAAAAATCCCTGCTTAATCTCGGCTCTTTCTGCCATCATGTGTGGTTTCTGAAATCCTGGTTAGTGGCTTCTGTCTGGGTGTCGGGATTTTTTTAACACCTAATTCAGTTTTGAACGTGAAGGCTTGTTACTGATGGTGCTGTTCTCACCTTGCATCACATGCAGATGAGTGTTGGAGGTGGAGAGCATTCGGAGGCCAGTGAACTCACCAGGCATCGGCCTCCTTACCTGGACTCCTTCTGTTGCACCAACTCCAGATCCAGGCACTGAAGCCTGTGGAGGGCGCAGAAAGGAGTCCTGGAGGCCAGCCGGAGCTCCAGGAGGAACGCCAAATCTGGAGAGCAGGGCGGATGCGTGGGGAGATCAGTCAAAGAACTCACGTCATCAAATCAAGTCAGAAACAGGTGTTGTTGCTCCTCTCACCTCAGGGCTGGTCCTCGGACTCCGAGTTCCCTGGGGAGGCTCTGCCTTGGGAATGGAGACTCATTGGGCGGGAAGCCCCTCAGCGTCTCCCCTGGAAAAGCTCCAGGAACCCGAGGGGCTCCGGCAGGGGCCCCAATTGCCCCGGCAGGCCTCACTGTGCCCGGATAAGGAGGTGGTGGACGCCCAAACATGTCTGTTGGAGGGATGTTGGGGACGGAGGAGTCCTCATGTGACCAGTGGCGTGGCGTGACTGAGCCAGGGGCGGGGCCGGGCGCAGCTGCAGCGGGCCCAGAGGCTGGTTCCTGGAGACCTTTCTCCTGTCGCAGTGCACTCTTCTGCTGCTGCTGCCTGAGAATGAGCTGCCGGAGCCTCTGACGCTGCGCAGGACAGGAGTCATGAGAAACCACAGCAGAGCTCACCATGTGTAGAACCAAGAATCGGCTACACCTGTCCTACCTGTCTCAATTTCTCCTCCGAGTCCCCAAGTTGTGGAAGGATGCTCAATGGTCCATCTAAAGAAGCCACACCCAATACTGCCATGTCATTGGCTGCTGTCTTGTCTGTCTGGGAGAGTCCTGGTGTCATGTGACCTTGCTCAAAAGGGTCGTGACCAGGAGCTTGACTGAAGCCAGTGAAGCCGGTCTCCTCTGACATCCCAGGGTGCTTTGGGGTCTGGTCACTTGGGGTTCTAGGAAAGGATTCCTGTTGCTGTTGTCTTCCAGGAGACTGCTGCAAAAGGGAAGGAAACATTGAGAATGGAGAATGCAAATGATGGGAGGAAGATATGACATTTTGCTGGGTTGTGTGTTGAGACCAATTTGTCCTTGGCGCTTCTGCATTTCTAGGAGTCCAAGTATACACCGGCGAGGGTTCGCATCCTCCGTTACACTGACGGCGTGCAGCCAAATATTTGTGACAATATGAGCGATTCAGACTGCACATGCTCATATGGGCACTGCGTTCCAGAAGGTGGCGCTAATGCAACACAAAAACTGTTTACTATTGCTAGGAACTTGAAGAGCTCCGACAGAGGGTGAAATTACTGTATTGTACATAGTGTCTCTTAAACAAAACAAGGTATGTCGCTTTGTTTGCCTCATCTCTAAAATCGTCCTTGCAACTTTGCAGAGAGCCATTGTTTGATGACTATACATCAAGAATCTTCATGAATACTTTCTCCATGGAGATTTAATTTTGACAAACTTCTTCAAGTTGAATTTTCACAGTTCTACTGGCTCATTGTGGAAGAAACCACATGCTCATCCACTATTGCCCCTGGACAGACTCTACGGAGACCTTTACCTGGTGGTGTGTCTGGGTGAAGGTGACTGACTCTCCAGAGAGTCCAGGAGCCAGAGGGGATCTTGCAGACTGAGGAGTGAAGCTCTCCACTGGTGCCTGGCTGAAGGCCTCGGGGGCCTTCTGGGGCCTGGGGGTGGAGGGTTGCTGGGCGTAAGGGTCTGGTGAGGGACGTGGTGTACCAGTGGGTTGGGCGTAGGGGTCAGTACTGCGCTGGTTCCCTGGTGAGCGAGGGAAGCGCTCCGTGACAGATGGGCGGGGTGTGCCTGGGTTTGATGCGTATGGGTCAAAGGTTGGGTGGGAGGGAGACGGACGATGGTTGGCCGGCTGCTGGGTATACTGGTCCAGCCGTGGTGCAGGCGGCGTATTGACGTATGCGGGGTCAGAATGTGGCCGTGGTGTTCCAGGGGTTTGGGGGTTGGTGTAAGGGTCCGGTGAGGGCCGAGAGGTCAAAGGTGACTGCTGGGCAAAGGGGTCAGTGATCTGCTGGCTGTAATCAAGTCTGGGAGTGCCAGGTGTCTGTGCGTAAGGACTACGGTGAGGGGAGCCCAGCCCTGATAGTGGGCTGGAGGGAAAGGCAGGGTCCTGTGACTGAGGCAGGGCAAAGCCCAGATCTGTGGGTCTGGATGGATCCCTTCTTCCTCCACCTCCTGCACCGCCAAATAGCTCCTGCTGCAGCTGGTGCTGGGGGGGCATTGGAGCTTTAAACACTCCACCCTGGGCAAGAGTCCTCTGGTAGGATTCAGCTGCTCGCATGGCAACATGTCTGGCTGGATGATCAGGGGCGGTGCCGGAGGGGGGGCTCATCATACCTGCTCTGCTCTGCTGCAGTCCTGAGAGGAAAGAAACATGGAGATGGTCACTAGGAGGAGAAAACGCGGAGATGGCCACTGGCAGGAGGAAATAAGGAGACATGACTACCTGGTTGGGGTCCGAGTGTCCTGGAGACGTCAGTGGTTTTGGAGTCCGGGGATGGTGCAGGGGAGCCAAAGGTATCGTGAGCTGGGGAAGCGCTGAGGGAGCTGCAGCGCTGTTGCTGCTGCTGCGGGACCGATGGCCCACCAGACTGGGAAGAGGTGGGGCGGGGAGTCCCTACTGCCTTACTGTAGGGGTCCCACGGAGAAGAGGGACGGGACGAGGGTGGGGAGAACATCTGAGGCGAGGATGGAGGCTGGTGGAGGGGGGACGAGGAGTGAGGGGACTGAGGAAGTGAGGAAAAGCCGGAGGGGGGAGGTGCTTGGGGTCTGAGGAAGACATCGTCGGCCAATCCTGGAGTCTGCGAGAGGTGCTGTCTGGCCTGCATCTCCCTGGAGGCTGGCAGCTGGAGAGGGGAGGCACCGCCCACGGCAACGGGCTGCTGGGCCGCCATCATGGGACTCTGATTGGCCAAGAGCTGCTGCTGTCGCTGCTGCTGCAGCAGCTGCTCGTTCTTCACCTGCTCCAGCTTCTGAGTGGCTTCGATCTTCGCCAGCTGTTTGCTCTTCTGACGCATTTGCTGAGAGAAACGCAAAACAGGAAAAAGACACAGAGCGACGCAGAAAGACAAAAGACAAAAAAAAAACACAAAAACACACACAGAGTGACAGATGTCAGCATGCTGATTGGTCTCTGCATGTGGAGTTAAAACATGATGACATGGCAGCCAGTAATGCTTGCTTTCCCTCTCTCTCGCTCTCAGTCAGTGTCCAAAACTGGGAGAATCAGTGATGATGGTGGAGTTTACAGCGTGCAGGGGGACACCAGGAACCACACGACTACAACAGCCTCCGCGTTAAGGGCGTTACAGATGACGCGGGGCAAAACGTGCCCCCGAGTGTGACTGAAACATGTCCTGGTTCAATCCTGCTGTGGTGTGGATCATAATGCAGACTGTTGTAGTCCGCCTGTGGTTCTGGTTCTGGTGGTGTGGAGATGGTAGAAGGGTGGAAGGGGGGCTTTACAGTCACCTGCTGACTGGTATTTCCTGTCTGTCTCTCATCTGGTTAATCACACCTGTAGTGACGCCCACAGTGAATGTGAGGCCGCCGCCGTCCTTCACCAGTCAGCCGACTCACTGAGGGAGAGCAGCCCGGAGAAGCTGTCCTGCTCTCGGACCAGGACTCATCGCGCACTTCCTGTCACCTAGTCTTGCATATTTCTCATAAACCTCTAAGATTTTTGTTTTCTGAGTCAGTTTTTGCTCAAGATACATCCAACAAACTTGGATTACAAACTTCTTTCTTTCAGATGATGATGATTTTGTCACCTGCTCCTGGGATTTTAATCGCCCTAAAATAAGTCAACCTCTTGTGCTGCATCTGTAATCGAGTTTAACATGATAATAATAATACTATTAAATTAGACCAACAAAAATTGACTTCATCATCGTCTAAAAACGTCATTAACAGAAGCTTGAACTGACATGTCGACGTCGTACAACTCCACCTACCAGTCAAGTTGCAGTTATTGACAATGTTGATAACACAATTCTTAAATTATTTTGTTTTTGAGAGTATCCCGTGTCGCTGTATTGTCTGCTGGTGTGGAGTTAGGAGGAAGATAAAAAGGGGATGTGCAATATTCTTTTCGACCGGACCTCTTGGGACACAGTTAGGTATTCTAATCTTAATTTCTTCATCTGCTGAACTGCAATGAAATTTATCACGCCGTCACAGATGATCTCGATGGCCGTTTTTCTGGTGTTCTCAAGTTTTTGTTTTGCAAATCAAATTGTCTCTTGGAGGACATTAAAGTTTTTCTAAGTCTAAGCGTATCTGAGATACCATATTCACAACAACGGCACAAAAAACTCGAAAAAACTCGACGCCTCCTGTCATTGGAGCACATAAAACTAAAACATGAATCAGCAAATCTGTTTAAAGCGACAGAGTCTCTGCAGCTGACCGGGAGAGCAGGATGCTCCGAGGACTGGTTCTCAGCTCAGTGTGATGTGGATGATGAAGGAGCTTAGCAGACCGACATTCAGAGCGAGGCGGTACCCCTTAATCATAAAATCAGTCAGTTCTAAGACAGACTCAGGCCGCGGACACCGACTCTGGATCAACTCCACTTCAACAGTACTGAAAAAAGGAATCATTACGAGAGCTTTCTTGCTTTGTTCTTTTAGTCAGTGATGTGTTCACTGGTGGCTACCAGATCAAACTTGAGATCCTCCACTGCTTTTTCAAATGTTTTTGACGTGCTTTGGCCCAGAAATGATGACCGTGACCTGGATCCATGTGTCTGAAATCCTCTCAGTGACACACTTGCAGCTGTCAGTGTTTCTGTCCTGGAGGGAGGAGATGTGCTGATGCGGAACGCGGCTGCAGAGAAGCCCCGTGTTTGTAGCACAGGAACAAGCTGGAGCTTATAACAGACCTCATTCCTGTGGCATCTTTAGCTGCTCCCCGTTAGAGCATCGGGTAAGAAGCCCGATCCTGCGCCTGCGTGGTTTTGTAGCTGGCGTGTTACACAGCGAGCCACGGCGGTGAAGAGGTTAACGCTATAAGCTGCAGTGAAGATGCATCATGGGAAAAATTAAAACGACTGCTCTCCTGTGACACTCTGATCTGCGACCCTCCTGGTGACTGAAAACTGAAGTGTGTCTGGACCGGCGCCGGGCCGACCGCGCACAGGCGGAGGATTTCAGAGGATCATGGATTCAGGAAGTCTGCCTCGAACAGGTTCGCCTTGAGATCTTACCAGAGCCTCTTTGCCACCTCCTGCTACAGATGCCTGGTAGGGACAATCTTTATCAGTTGGTGATTTTAGGGCTTTGCTTTGGGGGAGATTTTCCTGCCTCTTCTTACCGGCTCCCCATCTGTCATTTACCTCTCCCTTTTCAATGACAATTACATCAGACATATTAGTTGAAGTGAGTGACGCTCAGCACGCATGCACATCATCATATTTACTCTCTTAATCAATGACACAATGACTCTTTCATGCCCCCCCTCCCCCCCATCAGCATCTGACCCCGCCCCTCATCAGCCAGTCTGTTTCTGCATCCCCCTGACATGCAGCCTGATGGTTACCATGGTTACTACTCAAGAGTGAGAAACCAACACCGTCCTGCCGCAGCAACCGCGCAGCACTCAGAGTCACAAGGTCATGACACCAGCGAGAGATTCTGATTATCTACAGCTGCAGATTCACTAAACGTCAAGAACCGGCTCAAAATTGGCTGCTGGATCTTTGCTGAACAACGTAAAAACGACTTTTATGTATTAAAGCTGTCGTAAAAGTTCCCACTAAAAATTTCAATTCCTACGGCCTCATGTTCCGTTTTAAAGGCTGATCTGATTTCATGGTGTCCAGTCTGGCTACAAGGCAAATCAGACTCAACTAAGTCACCCGAAAGCTGAATTTACTTTTGTTGTTGCTCCTCTGGCCGTAAATGCATCTTACACGCCATCAATTTGGATGAAATGACATCCTTGTAATTCTGTTTGTTTGTCAGTGTCATCCTGGAGAAATAGCATGACTCGCTGGGCGTCTTTGAGAACATCTGGTTGGGTTCGAATCCCGCCGTTTGCCGTTTGTGACTCGACTCTGGTGTTGATTTCTCGCTCCGGATCTACTCAATGAGGGGGATGATGTGTTAAAAGACAAAATCGCAGTCCAACGCTTCACTCAAACGCCGCTCACCTGTCTGAACTTCCACTCCTGCTCCTGTTCCGACTCTTTGGGCCTCAACGGGTCCTTGAAGGCCACCTCTGTCTCCATAGCAACGGGGTCATAATGCCCCGGCTGCGGCTGCGGGGGCGGGTGGCGCTTGAGGGGCTCGTTAGACAACTGCACCTTGTTAATGCGCTGAGCTGCCCGGTTGTCTCTTGCTTTTTGCTGCCAGAGAGAAAACTGCTGAGTGACGAACCCACGGAGGAAAAGTCAACTTTACAAATGTCCCCACTTCGTACAGAGACATGGAGATGAACGGTGGAGAAACACATGGGAATCGTCCACGTCTTCTAACAGCTTAATTCCCCAAAGGGTTCGTCAGCGGTGTCGGCCGAAGCGCAACATGTGACCGACCTCGGCGTGCCGAGAGAACTCACCACGTACGGCGCTCTGTCCTGGGAGCTGGCCTTCCTCCACAGCTTGGCGATCTGCTTCACTCGGGTGGACCATTCTGACGCACACAGCGAGACACTTAGTGAGATCGTTGGGTTTTTTTTTAATTTTTTTGTCTTTTAAGTAGCAGCTCTGACACAAACTTCGTAAGCGAAAGATTCAATTACAAATCTATGGGTTGTTCTGATGAATGGAGCTGGTGGTTTTCACAGAGAGAAACCCGTTCAAGCAGATGCAGATGAGGAGGTTCCTTCCTCCATTCGCTGGTCAGATGTGTCCGTTGAGTACGTTCTACACCGAGACGCTGCTGACTGCACTTTTATCCTGTGTCTAAATTATCAAGAGGCTGAGAAACTGTTTTTTAGTAAAAGTTGGACTCAACTTCTTCAAAATGTATTCGGTTTTCTGTGACATAAATTTACTAGTGTTGTCGGCTGATACAAATTTAAAAATGTTTTTAAAAAGTTTTAAAATTCTGCAATTACCAAGTTAATTTTTTTTAAGTTACTTTCCTCTTATTACTCCAACCTCCAACTCCAAGAGTGGTGTGGTCGGCTCACGTCCTCATAGCTCACGTTTCTTCTTCTACTGTTTTGTTTGGGGTTTCCTGGCCGTTGGTCATCACAGGTCAACGTTAGAGGAGGCAGATTAAGTGCAGCTGCGTCTGATGATCTTTTTTGGTTTTTTTGCTGCTTTGCTTATTGCGTTTGTTTTTCTTTTGTGCATTGATGCAAAAATTAACAATAATCTTGAAAGCACTGAAGTTCAAACATCTGATTTCACCTTCGGAATTTGGTAGATGGATGGAACATCAATTATTGGTCAATGATCTGAAGCGTGTGTGCGCGCGCATGTGTGTGTGTGTGCGTGTGTGTGTGTGTACCAGGGTACTGCTCTCTGAGTTGGGGGAAGTTGGTGTTGCAGTAGAGCACCGGTGCGACGGTGGCCAGCTCCCCCAGAGTTTCCTCCTTCTCCCACTTCAACATGCTCCTCTGGGCAGTCGACATCCCGTCATGCTCACCCTCTCCTGCTGCCTGATTGGCCGTGACTGGCCCAGGGGCGGCGGCGGGTGCCGGAGCCTCGAGAGGGGCCATTCTAAAACCTGCTGGGCCCTGGGCGCCGCTATGCATCATGGGAGTGTTGGGGAGGTGAGGCACGGCTCCCATCAGGCCGTTCACCATCGGAAGACGAGGAAACACGCCGGCTGCTGCAGAGAGGTGGGGCGTAAATACGGCCGTCCTGCCACAGCTTTAAGGTTCAGGTTAAAACTGGGTTTGGTTCAAGCCCAGGTAAGGTTCTGTGCTTGTGTGTGTGTACCCGTGTGTTGAGGGTGCGTCTTGCTCCCGGCAGCAGGGTGTGTGTGTTGGCTCGGCTGCGGTCGGTTGTTGTTGGTGCTACTGCTGTTGTTGGGACTGAGAACCGCAGTGAAAACCTCCTCCACATCCTTGCCCTCCAGCTCTGCGCACACGCACACACACACACACACACACACACACAAATGGTCGATCTCTGCTCTGCTGTTTGCATTGCAATGATAAATTAATAAATCTGTTGACAGCTCCTGTGTGGTGGGTTAGACATGCGCGTGTGTGACATTAGCTCGGGCGTTCTTACCAGGAATCTTGTAGAGTTTGCTGAGGATGGCACCTGCAGCAGAGCAGACCTCAGGTCAGTCCCACAACAACAACCATGGCTTCAGTCACTTCGTATTCCATCGCGCTAATATTTGCACTAATCTCTCGGTGGTCGATCCTCGGATGATACCAAGGAAATGTTTCCACGACCGGCGTCGAGCCACGGCGTGACTGTATTTCCACCATTCCAATCAACGTTGAAATGTGTGCATGAGTCGCTCGTGTGTTTTGATGAATGTGTCAAAATTCTGAATTCGCTGCTAACATCTGAACATCAAAAGTCGTGACAAAGTGTGACAATCATTTACCGCCTTACTTTAACTCCTCGCAACTGCTTCGATAGATTTTGCGACCTCGTGACTGAGCTAGCTGGCTGTTTCACCGGGTCACCCTGTCAGCAGCAGTTACCACGCTAACATGCTGCTCATACAACGATGCTTTGCCATTAGCATTTACTTCATTAAACATGTTAGATAATTCAGCTACAGGAGCCAAAGCAAGTTGGTGTATTTTTAATACGGTTAGCTTGATATTGTAATTTACTGTTAACTTGCACTTTCACTGAAGTGGGATTTTACAAAGTCTAAACTCACCATCAGTCACCATCTTGTCAAGCTCAGGGCTCAAGATGGCATCCAGAGGCTCCTCCTGCAGCGCCCTCTGGCCACGCCCACCACCTCCTGTTGACTCCGAGGTCAGCGAGTGGCCATCCGCCATGGAGCCGATGTCCAGACCAGCTGAGACGCAGAGACAAAGACAGAGGGACAGAGAGGGGTTACTGCATGACATGAACGGAGGAGCCGACCGACAGGAAGCAGTAAGACGAGACGAAGAGGGAGGGGAGGAGGAAAAGGAAGGAAAGGATGGCAATGAGGAGGAAGACGAGAAGGAGGAGGAGGAGAAAGAGGAGAAGGAGATGTAGGAGGAAGGTGAGGTTGGTGTTGTCTTGAGGCTGTGAAGAGTAAACGAAACACACAGCTGCATAAGCAAGTCTCAGTCATAAGCTGCCACTGTGGCAGCAGGGGTCAGGGGTCATGCCAAGCACACCTGAGTGATGGGGATGAGGGAGGGGTCGGGGGACGACACACAGGACCTTCAGCTTGCATCTCTAAGCTTTAAGCCGACGCCGTCGTTATCAAATTAAAAGAACAGTTTTCATGAACATGCTTCTTTGTGTTTTGGTGAAGATGCCGAAGCTAAACGCCACACTGGAAGTTACAGCAAGCAGCTCGTCTGGCTTAGCTGTGTGGAAACAGCTGATCTGGCTGCGTCCACAAAGTCAATTATGGTCATGATGGTCTCATCTCTCATCTCCCCCCGGAGCCCACAACAAATACGACGTCATAGATGGTAAATTTTCCATTTAGGTTTTTGTACAGATTAAAGAAACACGAAGAAAAGAAAATAAGTGAGTTAGAAGATCTACGAGATAATTTCAACTCCCAAGACAGCAGAGTTAAAAAGGCAGACTCCAAAGATCTGCTTCAGGAAGCCAAGAAGAAGAAGAAGTAGAGGGAGGAGGTCCTGTGGAGTCTTACCAAAGGGAGAGGGGGAGCGTTCCACCTGGAATTGGCCTACAAAACAAACACACAATTACCCACTGAACCCAGCAATCAGGGGCCAGACAGCTGCCATCTGAGCCAGCCAATGACAGACCAGCTGAGCCCCTCAGAAGCACCGTGAGCTTGAGGTTGAAGTCGCCACCGAACGCAGCAGAGGAGCTCTCCCGATGTGGACGCTTCAGGGACGTCGGTTATGTTAGCGGTCGAATCTGGTGACTTTCATCCATCTTAATTTTACCGTGCTGGCTTGTACGAACAAAATAGGCAGAAAGGAAAACGCCCCTGTGCAGGACGCGACTCCTTCTAACGTCTGAGCTTCCAAACGTGTTTGATGAGCAACTCAGAACATGGCAGAGAGGAAGAACAAAAACACTGAATACACACAGGTGGGGGGATAATGGGTGTGTGTTATGGTAACCAGTCAGCCCGCTGCATGTGTGCACGCGTGTGTGTGTGTGTACCTGTGTGTCCTGTGGCCAGTATGTGCGGGTCAGTGTTGAGAACATCAGAAAGATCCACTAGAGCTTCCTCCGACATGACTGGTTGGCAACACACAGGTGATTCACGACGTTGAGAAACACGAATGAAAGATGACGTTATGCAAAGTTGATGAAAAAAAAAAAAAGGCTCATAGAAAAGAACTCACGCAGTGTTCCCTGCTTCTTATTGGTTGCCATGGCGCTGACTGGCAAACCTGAAGGGGCGGGGGCTTTCACGTCGCCTGCTCCTGATTGGCAGTTATTCTGCACATCAGGCCCCGCCCGCCTGTCAGCCTGCCGGCTGCGATCCAGAAGATCCCGGCCGAAGAAAGCTTCCTGTGGGAACGCAGGCAGGGACAGCCAATAAGAATTCTAGGATTTATCGACACAGCATTTTTTTCCTCTGTGCATGTGTGTGTGCGCGTGTGTGTTACCTGTAGATAAGAAGGAAACGCCTCCTCCAGCTTTGTCTTCTTTTTTCTGTACCTCTTCTTCACTTTCTCTATTGTCTGGTCGGCAGGGGTCGGTGTCTCCATGGCAACATCTGTGACGACAACAATATTTAAGTTTGTCTAGCTGGACATCGGCTTGGGTGGCGAGACGTGGCGAGACGTGGCGAGTCTGACCTTCATCGCGGCCCAGCAGCGCCTCGGTTGAGTCTTTCCCGCACAGTTTGATCCGGCTGGGACCGGCCTTCCCTCCTCGCTGCCGCACCATGAACCCGCCGATGCCTGAGACAGACAGGTAGAGATGAAGACTGGTGGACCAGTGGAGAGGCAGGAGCACTCGGGTGGGGGTGAAGACACAAAAGCCGCAGGTCCTTCAGCGACAGGTGAGACCTTCTCACCTGGTCTGTAGGGCTTCCTCTTCCTCTTCTTGTTGCCATCGGTAACCTCGATTCCCTTGGCGGCGTCCTCATCGTGGGCGTGGTCTCGCTCAGGACTGGAGTCGGACTTCATCTCACATTCCAAGTCTCCTGGGGAGGTGGAGGCAGGTTTAAACCACACAGTAGATTTGTGTGTGCGCGTGTGTGTGCATGGCCGTGTGTGTGCGTGCGTGCGCGGACGTCTTCTGACCTCTACTGGGGTCTTGCTCGGTGGGGGCGTCGGGGTCAGGGTCAGGCGGAGTCTGCAGGACGGAGACGCTGTTCTGGTTGATGATCCTCAGCTTCAACTTGGGTTTACACCTGCACGTCAGACAGGAAACTCTGATGACTGATAACGGGCCAACTGCTGGACGGCAGCAAACATCTCCACCAGCAACCACAAAACCATTCTGATGGACCTCTGAAGGCTCGGTTTCTCTTCAGATGCGTTACGTGATCACACGACTGACCCGCCACTTAGCGTGCTGTACTTTATTCAACGGTTTGTCGTTGCTTTTAACATATTTGAGTGGAACTGGAAAACAATCTATAATATATTAATAATATATTGATAATGTCTCAACCTATTAAAATAATGGAGGAAATAATGAACAACATTAAGCTGTTGGCAACGGGGCAGAGAATCTTATAAATATATCTTATCATTATAAACCTGAATCAGATTTATTCTTGTTCAAATACTCGTAACCACCTAAAGCAACTCCTCTTTTAAGGCTGACACTTCGGTGGGGTGTTATTGATTCCGATCACGGAGCCCAAACACACCCTTTATCCCAGCACGATCAGATTAACCGACGCACTTGAACGCACCGGCGGCTCTCTGGCATCCGCCTCCACCAAAGCACGTGCGATTGGTCGCTGCTCACCTGCGGTACCTGCGCGGCGACGTCAGAGGCTCCACCAGCGACTGGAGGTGAGAGAGGCCCGACTCCGTCAGACACACTCCGTCCTGAGTGTATGTCTTTGGGTCTGCACACACAAACACTCCTCTTAGATTATATTTATCAGACACACACTGTTTTGACTGACAATCGTTAACACTGCTCACACTTCTACTTTGTTTCTTTTAGCTCCAATCTTTTGCATCAGGAGGATGCTAGCGCCGCATGGGAGGACGCAGAGGACCAAATACCAGGATCAGTGACTCAGAGCGAGTCTGACAGTCTGACTGAGTAATGCACAGCTGTTGAGCAACGTCCGTTCAAAAAAAAAAAAAAAAAAAAAAAAAGAGCCTTATTCTGAAAAACATAGACTGCTTTCTTGCCACATAATATTTGCCCTCTGTGAAAGGACTCGGGACGAAGATAACATGCTGATGCACAAGGACCCCTCTGCTGAGCAAAGAGCCTCACTGATACCCATCGTTTTTCGTCCGGTCCTGAACACGACGCAGGTGGCTGATTCCAAATCTACTTGTACCAAAACTTATGGATGTCAACATGTTTCTGATGTCAGCTTCTTGTTGCTCAGCGACTGTCTGTGAATGAGCAGGTGTGCTGATGTATCAGTGTTTTTTGGAGATTGGTGGTGGTGGTGGTGGGAACGGGCCACGCTGCCCGCTGACATCTGAAGCTCACGTCTCATCGACATGCAATAAAATCATGACAAATCTTTCTCCTTTCATTAGCGTGAGAACAGAACATGGTAGCGAGTCCAGACACAGATGTTTCTGCACCGCTGGAAAGAGTCAGCCCATGTTAGGAGTCTTCCAGGGGAGTCGGACTGACCTGGTTCCTTGGTCCTGGAGACGATCTGAGCCATGTAGGGAGAATCAAAACTTTCCGACCTCCCTGACACACACAAACAAACGAACAAACAACAAAAACATGCATGCATGAGTATCATAAAACACACGCATGTACATATCATAAAACTTGCAAAAGTGTTCTTAACCAAAGGAAACAAAGCAGTGAAATTCACTGAACCGGCGGCTCGATGCCATGGTGACAACAGACGGATTAATTTACAACTGCGACACTGAAAAATCATCATGATGGTGTGTGTGTGTGTGTGTGTGTGTGTGTGTGTTTACCGTATGAGCTGCGGCCGTGAGTCTTGCACAGTGAACAGTCGAAGCCTTCATCAGCAGCGACCTCCACCTCATCCTCGGTGGTCAAACCCTGACAAACTGCATGCACCCACCTGCGTGCACACACACACAAACGTGGCAGGATCACTCTTCCTCACATTTTATTAAAAAAACAAATAAAAACCTAAAATCATTATTATTCCATTACAGATATGAAGCATCTCTTGCAGTAACAATTATTATTGGGGAAAAAAAGAAATAATGCGTAAATAGCAACATTATGAGAGCGACGTGCTAATTTGTGTGTTATTAAATTGGTCTATTTTTTACTTATCTATTGCGACCTCAAATAGCACAACGCAGAACTATTACATTATTATATAAAATATAATTTAATCTTGACTTAATACAGCAGTAAACCATTATGAGTCTGGAGAAAAGCAAACTAGGAAACAGCCTTTTAAAGTCACTTGTGAGGAAACTGCTGGTCACTCAGATTCATGTCTCGTGTTTTCATGACACTGCAGGATGAAATGGTAGATTTTTCTAATCCCAAGTGAGTCTTTCACTTTGCTGCGAGCAGCAGGTTCTCCTGGGCGGCGGCCTGATGGCCACCTCCGACAGGCGTTTGACCACACGCCGATGCTGCCGTCACACCGCCTCGTCATGCTACCTGGGTTTGTGTTGCTGCATCAAAATCTGACATGTCCTAACATGGCCGCCATGCAGGGTGGCCTTTAAAGGGTCATAGCTGCTAAAGTAAAGGGGGTCAAAGTGGATCTGTCACGCACGGCGAACATCTTTGGCAGGTGTGCGGGTGAGTGTGCGCGTCTGTTACCTGTCACACTTCTGGCACTGCAGTATGAGGTCGTCGTGTGAGTATTGTCTCTGGCAGACTGGACAGCAGCTCAGACTGGCGCACGGACCACAGCGGCTGTAGTTACTCTGCCAGTCGCAGTGCTGGCCAGGGGAGGACGAGCCGCACTGCACGCATCGCACACACCTGGAGACAACACACACACACACACACGCACACACTGTTAGAGAACTGAGAACACACACGCACACAGACAGACAGACAGGCAGACAGGCAGACAGACAGCTGGCAGGCAGGCGAACCCACCACTTGCACTTCCAGGATCCTTTGGGCACCGTGTGGAGGGGCGGGTCCAGGCAGTAGGTGTGGTAACTGATGTCACAGTCGTCACACAGCAGCAGCCGTCCAGGGTCACTGGCCTCGCCGCACGCCTCACACACCGTACACTCCAGACAGCGCCAGCCTTTGGTCAAGATGACCCGAGTAATCTGCACCATACACACACACACACACGCGCAATACAGTAACCAAATTATAGTAATCATACAGCATAGTAATGTGATGAAATTATAGGAGCATTTAGATTTAAAACGCACATCAGACTGTAGCTAAATTTTACATATTATGGAGTTATGTTGTAGGAAGAGCAAGATTTAAGTAATAGTGCAGTCAGATCAAAAACTATAAAAAGGTAATCCTACTGTAGATAAGGAAATATAAAATAATGAGTCAGATGTCAGAAAGAACAATACCGTTATAAAAATAGCAATCAGTCTGTCGGAAGGTTAAACAGATTACAAAAGAGGAATTCAGATGAGTAATCAAACTGAATGGATAATGCCCAGATTATGAGGAGCTGATAACAAAATGAGTAAATCTCATTATGGAGGGAGTAATCAGATTGTAGAATGAGTACATGAGTTATATCAGATTACAAAGAGAGTCGAATATATTATAGAAGAGCAGCAACGCAGAGACGAGGACAGTTGTCAGCGCCACCCACAGGGCGGATTAATTGAATAATCCATTTGATTTAGTTGCTAAACGAGGAGCAGAACTACAAAGGTCATGTTTCAAATCACCTTTGAATCATCAATAATTAATGAAAGAGCTGAATCACCGAGACAAGCGGGCGTTCATACTGACCTTGACGTTAACGCAGTAGGGGTGGTAGCACTGTCCACACTGGGAGCAGGACAGCAGCCGGCCCTCGGCTCCCTGACCGAAGCTGCCGCACACCACACACATGTCCTGGACAGACAAAAACGCATCATTTCACACATCACGAGCGCTCATCACCACAACAAACGACACCACAGCTTTAATTAAGTCGCTGCTTAACCACGAGAACAACTAGAAGCTGCATTTCCGTTGGAGAATGCGACGTGAATGCCACCTGCTGCCTGTCCAAAGATCGCAGAGACGCTGACGATCACGCCGAGATTTTTTTTACCCGCGTCGGGCGAAAAATGCTCGGAGGGTCCTGGAACAAAATCCGTAGGTGGCTCCGTCCACATTTTTGGAATCGGTACACACTTTCCTACAACTCTAGCGGAGATGGTGCGCGATTCTTCAAAACTGAGACCGAAGCGACCGTTTGTCGCTGGCGATTTTACATGTAATCCAGTGAGAAAATCTCCTCGCTGCGCCCCCGGAACTACCACTTCCTGTATGAAGACCGAGGCACTTGTGGCTCAAAGAAGCACACGCTTAGAACCGGGAGACTGTGACGATCGCAGTGATGTTTGGTTTTTTTTTTTGTTTTTTTCCTGTGTCGCTCAGTTCTGGGATTTGAAAGTAAGCTGCTGTGGATTTTAACATGGGCTCTATGGGGAATTTCCATGCGTCACCCGGCACTCGGAGAACGAAATCCAAACGTCGGAAGGTTTAGAGGTCGTACGGAATACAGAAAAATAATAATAAAGAACAGGAGGACAAGACGTGACTGCCACCCCAGCAGCATGCACATAATCACTGCGGCTGAAAACATACCTGCACAAGCTACACTGATATCATGAACACGTCACGAGAGGAAAGGCTGCGATAGCCGGGACAGATCAGGGCGCTCAGCTTCTCCTGGTGGGAGCTGGTCAATAATTGTCACACCAGTAATTGTGATTAATGATTTGATTGTCCTGGTTTGTTCAGGTTCTGCTATTATTATAGCAGACGTCTGATACCAATGCAAGATGAAGAAAAGGTGAAAAGGTTTGTCGCTGAACGTTAAAGTAACAAAATTGACATGTTTGCCTTTTGAAAACAAAAAAAATCTTTGTAAACATAAATAACATGATCAGGAGTTGTTGTTTTATTAAGATTTACTGTTGGCATTTTTTCTGCATTTTTGCTCTAAACAACACGAAGCTCCATCTTCATGTTCACTTCATGTCCACCCTCCATTTTCGTTTGGCTTGACTCTTAAATCGTGTCCACGGTGGCGCTGCCATCTTTGGCTTGGCAGCTAAATGGTCCATGCCAACATCTAGACGTGCGCCGTGGAAGAAACGCAGCCAGATGACGCCGTTACAACATCAGACGCTGGAAAACCTTCGTGGAAACAACGATGACGTTTGGCGCGTCTGCTTCATCCAGCCGTTTTTCTCTAAACAATTATGATGACCACGCAGAAAGTAACTGCCGTTTCGTAATAACCGACAGCTCCAAAACTGAGGAAGCATTTCCGATGTATTTTTCCAGCTGTTAGAAAAGTGTGCTGTTTGGCACCAGGACTCAAAGTCAGAACTCTCATTGATGCATCAGTGTGACAGCAGGGAACGTGGTACCTGTTTGAGGGTGAAATGGTCGGAGGTGGAGAACATCACCACCGTGTTGTGCATCGAGTTCTCCTCCTCTTCCTTCACCTGGAACGACTCCACATACCCAAACTGAGAGAGAGAGAGAACAGAAATCAGTTCTATACATCAGCTGATTGGTCAACGATGAATCTGGCAATACCTAGCTGAGTGTGTGTGTGTGTGTGTGTGTGTGTGTGCTTACTCCAGGTGACACGGTCACAGTGTCTTGTGTCTTTAGTCGGCTCCTTCCTCTTCCTCCTCTTCCTCCTCCAACGCCTCCTCCTCTGGACCTTCTCCTGCCTGGAAAACCTGAACCACGACCCTGAGGAGCAGGCGAACGAGGGCAGGGTGGAGGGGGGACGGAGGGGGGGGCGGGGCAGAAACGTCAGACCACAACCTCAGTTGCATGACATACGTGCTACAGCTTTATCTATGGAAGCACGAGGTCACTCTACCACGACACCTCTCTTTCTCTACAAGTTTTCTGTGGTTTAGGTCAAGGTCACTGCGACCTCAGCAGAGGTAGTAAAGAGGTGGTTCCTGTACAGAACCAGACCACACATGCATGGCCTCTTGCGCTCTTCTTCCAGTGGGAGCACATAAACTGCATGATTTACAGATGTTGGGTCTTCAGCATTTCTCCACATCTCTCCTCTTATTTGCTGTCATCTTTGATGACAACTTGTATTTTATGCCATAAAATACAATTGAATTATTTTCTAATGAAAAACACGTAATGTGACATCCGATGGTCCTCCAAACCTTCATGAGCTGCGTTTCATCGTTACGTTCCAACAGACATGCACGGGCCAGTCGGTCGGCATTAGCTCCAAACAGACACACACACGCAAACACACACACTCACTCACACACAGACGCATCAGAAGTCAGAGTGCGCTTGTTTTTCACACCGATACATGCCGGACGAGCGGATCTGAGCAAACACACGTCAGTTACAGCCACAGACATCAATTAGGGTGCACTTGTTTACCACTCTCATGCTCCAGAGGGGGGACTCCGGTGGATGGGGCTTAGGGCTGTCCCACCCCCCCTCACCCGTGGAATCCTGGGAGGATGAGGGGGGGCTCACTGCCCTGCGATTGCTCCACCACGAACCCTGGGTTAGGGAGAATGAGGAGGAAGGAAGAAGTGGAGGCCAAAGAAAAAATAAACAAAGGAAAGAGGAAGAGAAGTGGGGGGGACAAAATGCAGTAACATAAATGCAACAGCCACGAAACACAAACTGGAAAAAAACAGGCAAAAATTAAGTCCAAAGGACGATGTTACTATGGAAACGGCATGCAACCAGTCAGGACGTGGACACTTATACACCGACACACCGCAAACAACACGCATGTTGTTATATGGAAACTAACAGGTCTGAAAGTTAGCCAGCACTCATCCACTCAGGTCGTCTCTTCTCATGGCGTCACTCAGCACCTCAACACACACACACACACACACACACACACAGCAAAATACGGCGCCATGCAGCGGGTCGCAGTCGGTGTGGGTCGTCACTCCTTCACGGAAAGTCATGCTCCAGCTGTGTGTGTGTGCTCGTTTGTGTGTGCGTGCAACTGTGTGCGGCAAACATGCTGAGAGTCAGTGCGGCGTTTGTGAATGACAGATGAGGAGTGTGAGGAGTGTGAGGAGTGTGAGGAGCCCTCTGCGTGGTCGCTCCCGCAGGCTAACATGCAAACACACACGCTAAAGGAGGCTAACGGAGCAGAGGGATATTTCCCATCATTCCCTAGGAGAGGACGAGGCTCCCTCAGAGAGAAGCTGTCTGATGCTTCAGGCTGACCACAGCAAACAGGAGGAGAAAAGAACTCAACACGATCCAATCCAGAGAAGAAGAAGAGGAAAAACTACCACTTTATACGCTTTTGATAAATAATTTATAAATAAATCAATTATAAAATAGTTGCAAATCAGTGCCGGTTATCAATTATTCACATCAGGGTTGCATGGTTAGTTTACTTAATGGGTAAATAATGATTCACTGATTATTAAGATGATCATTAATCATGATTAAAGTCTTTTAAACAAAAGACAAAAACTGTAATTACTTATTTTAGACACATATCCTCGGACCACAGGTTTTTAATCATCAGATTGTTAGTTTTACTAGAAATTCAAGAAAAACTTTAAAAAAGCAAACGATACATGGTTAGTTTCAGTGTCACTGCCATTCAAACCATCACATGCTGGGGAAACCAGGACTACTTATTAACTGGGGAAAGTAGTTCAGAATCAAAAACATGTTTACAAAAGGGAGGAAGAGAGGCCAAAGGTTAAATACCTGTCTGACCCTGGCCCTGCCGGGGGAGAACTTCCTTTTGGAGATGGCGGGTTTCCCCATGCCAATTTTGGGAGTGAGCGGGAGCACGGTGGAGGGAAGATTCTGGGCCTGACGGGGGGGAAAAAAGATTCAATGGAGGTCACCAATGAGGAGGAGGCATCACTCAAGTTAAAACGCGGCGATGTGGTTCAACACATTTACCTTGCAGAGGGGAGGAGACTCCCTGAGTAGAGGGGACAACCTAAGGGGAGGTGAAGGTGGAGAGAGTGGCGGTGGGGTGACAGGAACTCTGGTGGGGGAGGTCTCGGGAGAGGCCTCAGTGGAGAAGGGGGACTGGCGGAGTCGGATGGCGAGGTCGTCCGAGGGCCTCGAGGAGCAAGGAGGAGGCCTGAGGCTCCGACCCTTCCCCCGGCAGGGGAGGGGAGGGGGGCTGAGGGATGAGAGGTGATGGAGGGAGGGGGGAGAAGACGCGGCGGTCATCAGCTTCATCACCTCCATGTCAAGAGATGGGTCCAGTTCAAGCACAGGGCTCACTGGCCCCTCCTCCTCCTCTTCCTCCTCCTCCTCCTCTTCCTCCTCCTCATCCGATTGGTCCTCTGGCTCAGCACACTCCCTCACCATCTCCTCACCCATCTTCCCACTCATTCCCTCCTCTTCCTCCTCCTCCTCCTGCTGCTGCTGCTGCTCCCCGTCTGAATCTTGCGCTGACATTATCGGCTGCCGGCCAGCAACCTCATCACTCACCGCCGCCTCGGTGGGCTCTGGCGTTTCAGGAGGCTTCTCCTCCCTCTCTGAAGGCTCAGTGTGAGATTGGTGATCGTCTTTGGTGGATTCTGCTACCGCAGCAACAGGTTCAAACAGGCTCGGTGATTGGCTGTCGTCATCCAACGATGTTTCATGACAGGATGGGGTCATGCCCTCTTGTCCCACCTCCACTTCTGCCCTTGCCTTTATGTCCCTTTGTGTGGCCGTCTCCTCAACCTCTGTGTGGTCCTCCATAGGCGGGGAGGGGGGACGTGGAGAACAGGGGAGTAAAGCACTCCTGTTTGGATGGGAGGAGGGGGAAGCCTCCAGAGAGCCTGCTCTAGGAGGAGATGGAGGACATGGTGGCAAAGTGACAGGGGAAGCAGGAGGTAAAGATGAGGGTGAGGAGGGCTGTTGGGAGAGTATGGTGGAGTGAGATGTGGTGGGCTGGGGGGATGGCGCAGCTGCCTGTGGGGGGAGGGGAGACGCCATGGTGGAGTGAGGAGAACAATGGCTTTCTTCAGTCAGCAGGTCTCCTGGAAACAGATAACAGATAACCCATCACTTCAGCACCTGGATTTACATTGGCCACATTTAACTGCCGTTTGGAGGTCTCATGATTGGAATAATCGGCTGGCAGCATGAGGGGGTGGTACCTCCTGACTGTCACTGGTTACGCGGAACGACACAGACGGACTGGTGTTCTGGCCATTTTTGAAAGTAAAAAATTAAAACTGCAGCAGCTGCAATAGTTTGGTAGTTTAAAAATGGCGGCACGGGTTAGCGCGCGCATTGATAACGCTGTGACCATTATCTCTGACTCATATCTTTCAGTATCTCATATTACCTGGTCAGCGTTTTTGGGAACACCAGGACAGCAGGTACTAAAAAAGTGCAAGTACCACTTTACCAGGTACTGTTTTCCTAATGGAAAACCAAAAAAGGCGATTGCTCAACAATCTAGCCTGTATTATTTTTGAACTTTGACCTCCTTTCCGTGTGCCACGTGAACTCATCTTGACTCTTATCTCAGTGTGACGGTTTCTCACCTGAGGGAGAACAGTGTGAAGTACTGGGGTCCTTCTGATCCCCGTCCTGGTCTTCTTTTGTTGTCCTCTCACAAAAATCGTCTTCTGGATGCTGCTCTGTTGTCGAAGGCCGTTTCTCCTCATCTTCCTGGTCTGACCTCTTCTGTGGGATCTCCTCATCTTCCTGGTCTGACCTCTGCTGTGGGATCTCCTCATCTTCCTGGTCTGACCTCTGCTGTGGGATCTCCTCATCTTCCTGGTCTGACCTCCACTGTGGGATCTCCTCATCTTCCTGGTCTGACCTCTGCTGTGGGATCTCCTCATCTTCCTCCTCGATCTTCCTCTCTTCCACAGACACTTCCTGCTCCTCAGCCATGCAAACATCTGGAGGAACAGGTGGAATTTATCATCTACAAACCGCATTCTCCTGTAGAAAATGTTTGTGAATGCTGACATGCTGAACTGAATTACTGAAGCAATGCAAGAGACTCAGAAAAAAGCTCAAATGGAACTTGCGCTCAAGCTTAAGAAAGCTGAATACTCTTAATTTGAAAAAACTATCTAGTTTGCTTTCATGCCACAAATGTATGACTAGAATATGAATAAGTATAAACCGCTGAATGGCCATGATGATGCCATGGTTATAACAGATAACGTAATAAAGAGAAGTCAGATGACAACACAGCGTATGATGCAGGGCTTTCAAAGCAACGCAAAAAAGGTTAAGAAAAGGCTAAAAATGAACAAACCTGCACTCTGACGTCACAGCAACTAAGAATCTTTATGCAACTATTTTCCATGTTTTTGCCACATTGAACACATTTTTAAACAGTGAAAACCAAGCAACAAAGAGCCAGTGAACCAGACGCTTACCCACGACGCTAGCAGACTCCCCCTCTGTTTGTGTATGATGCTGGGGGCTAGAACCAGAGAGGCTAACGGGAGCAGGACCAGCAGTAGGATCAGGAATACTTTCCGCTTCTACATGAACCACAGGAGCAAGGCTAACGATCTCATGGCCAAGGCTAGCCTCAGAGCGTATCGGGCTAGCAGGAACAGGGCCTGGACTTGCCTCACAGTTCACAGGGCTCACAGGACCAGATCTGAGATTTGCCTCTGGTCTCACAGGGCTGGTGGGACCAGGACTTTGGACAGTTTGTGTATCATTCAATGGACAATGATAGCAAACAGAACTGGAAACGGGGCTAGATTCCACTGAGCCAGCTTGATGGACTTGACAGGTGATTTTTTGAGGAGGACTTTCCTGTGAGGGGGCAGAGCATGGGGGGATATGAGGCATTTCACTAGTGTGGCTAGTGGTAGGCATCGCAGTGTTGTCCTGAGTGTGACTGGTATGGACTGGGCTAGGGCTAACCTGGTTGGAAGAATTTTCAAGAGGGCTAGCTGGTCCTTGAGACAAGGGGCTTGTTGAGGCAGTGCTTTTTTGGCTTTCAACAGCAGGACTGTGAGGGGTAGGAAGAGGACAAATTGGGGGCTGGCTAGGGTGAGTCAGACCAGCCTGGCTAAGAGCAGATGAGCCATCATCCGGGAAATTTGGAGATGCTGGACTGGCCTCCAAAACACTGTCTGTGGTTTTAACAAGACTATCATCAACCTGATCTGCACTGGGAAGGACAGGGCTCTCTGCTCTGTAACTAGTAACAGAGTCTACATCTAGATTTGAACTAGCCAAAGCAGGGCTCAACTGTGCCACAGCAAAGCCAGAACTGGCTTCAGTGTCCGCAGCTGGCCCTTTTTGAGGGCTACCTGTAGGGCTACAATATGTTTCACTGACCTGCGCTAATCTGTGAATTGGGCTAACACAAGTGACAGTAGTATGTGCAGGGCTGCTGTATGTGATGCTAGAGCTGTTTTGTACATGAGCAGGACTGGCATGGCCTGTGGGACTAGACCTAAGTGGACTGTGGATGAAGCTAACATTAGTTACCCTAGCAGCAGAGATACTTGTGTGGTCACTACAGTCTGAGGTAATGTTGCTCAAACTGTGGCTAAAAGAGCTTGTAGCTGGACTAGCATCAGTTGGGCTACAGTGTGGAAGACTAGAGCTACAAGGAGTTGAAGGGGGACTTGTATACACTGGTATAGTCTCTGAAGAAATGCAGGAGGTTCCGACATGTGAGGGAATTGACTGGCCAGATTGTGTGATCTGTGTAAGTTCTGTAAAACTGCAAACAGAGGGACTTGTTCTCTCATGAGTATGTACAGAGACAATTGGATTGCAGTCCCCTTTAGCATCTGTGTGGACTGGGCTCGCATGAGTAGGACTTGTATTAACTGGACTGTCAGAATAGGAGACAGCATGACTGGGACTTTTATGACTTAAATTGTCATCAGACATCTCCGTCTCCTCATCCTGAGATGAAATGGGGTAGATGGGGTTTGCAGGTACTGCTGACTGGCTCGCTGGATGAGTGGAGGGGCTCACAGGTGGAGCTGCAGGGCTGGATGATTGCTGAGAGCAGTTGTCTGTTAGCATTACAGGGCTTGCTGGGTGTGCTTGGCAGAGAGTTTCAGCAGTTGCAGGGCTGGCATGGGCATGGCTAATCTCCTCTGGCATGGGACTTGTACAGGTATCGAGACTGTTGGCGGCGCTAGCAAGTACTTCAGTAGTATTTGCCGGACTAGCACTTGTTGAGCTAGCTTGGATATGTGTGGGACCAGCTTTACCTTCAATAGCTTCTGTGCATTGTGATGGGCTGTCATGAGAAGCACTCAGATAAACGGGGCTTCTTAAAGGAGGATTTTTCTCCATTCCATCAGAGCAAGGTGAACAAGTTTGGCTACTATGTTCCACTGAGGTGCTCATGTGAACAAGGCATTCTGGTGTGGGCACAGCTGGGGCATGCGTGTTACTCTCAGGAGGACCAAACTGATTTGGGAGCTGCACAGCAGGAGGCGTTGGGGGCATATCAGCAGTGGGGCATAGAGGGGTAGGGCTACCTTCCAGTGCTTGGCCATCCAGGTTTGGACTCAGTTGCATAGGGCTTGGGCCCAAAGACTTCAGCTCTGTCATATCAATTTGGGAACATTCCTTGGTGAATTTTGGCTTTGTAGCAGGCTGACTAGCAAGTAGACTAAGCTGCAAAGGCTTGAGAGGTTCTGCACAATGGGACTGCGCTGGGCTAGCAGGCTGTGAATGACTATACTGTGTCGGACTGAGCGGGGCTGTTGAGGGGCTACAGGGAGCTGAACTGGGCCTCAGTGAGCTGTGACTTCCTTCCATGAGCTTCGACATGAAGTTAACTGGTGGAAAGTCCCTGTCCAGTGAAGAAAAGTTCTGTGTGGCACCACATGGCAACTGAGCAGGTTTGCTTGATCCAGGGATCTCCCGG
>CAAKHG010036633.1:0-11023 GCA_901007715.1 Dactylopterus volitans
GGCTGCAGTATAGAAGATAAGCCCCGCCTCCTGTGTGTTAATGGGCAGGACTTGGACCAAACTAAAATATTGACTTCATAGAAATTTTTTCTCCAAGATGGTTTCTGTTATTCCTATACAGAACTGTGTGTGTGTGTGCGAGTGAGTGTGTGTGTGTGTTGTGTGTTTCAGGGGGAAAAGTTCTGCTTTGTCTCCTGATTTTGGAGCAGCTATTGAACTTCACCTTTACATTGGCATATTCACGGTAAATCAAAATCAAAACGATCTGTATGTCATTGCCAGTTATTCTACCACTGCCTGAGATTCAGCCACAGATGCTCTGACCTGTTCTTTGACTTGCCTTAACCTCAGTTATTGGTTTCCTACATTTCCCACAATGCCCCTTGGCAATTTTGCAACCAATAGTTGACTGTGCTGCACATGTGTTAAAGAAGAAAAGTGATGGTGACAGTGGTATCAGGAGCAAAGCGGTGAGTCATAATGTGTGTTTTTTCCACTCTATTGAGGAAAATGAATCTGAACAGCTGACCATAAACTCCACTGCCACCACATTGTTAGATATGTGGACATTTATGTTTTTCAGTGACATCTCTCAGTGATTATTGAATGGGTCACTATGAATTAGATTCAGGTATTCATATGCTCCACAAGATGAATAATCATGATCTGTGTGTGGCATTTAATTGCAGCACTGTCTTTAACGAAAAATAAGCAATTTGTTAAATCACTGTTTTTTGGGAGTGGCTGAGCAAAAGTTTACATGGTAAACTATAGGTATTTGAGAAGTGAGTGCGGTGCAGCGGTTATTTCTTAGAGGAACAGCACATCAGCTCTCCCCTTCTATTCTTTTTAGTTTATTGTATATAAACCTGCAGCCGTTTTTAAGCTGTCAGCGGATCAATATGATCCAGGCGGTGGTAAAAAAGTAAATGCAGTCAAGTCCGCGTCGAGATTTGCTCTCCGAACATGGAAAATTTAATTACAGCAAACCCGTTAATGTCAGAAACCGATTTTGCCTTTTCCCAGCTGAGCGGAATTATTCTTCACATTGGATGTGATCACGCTTGAAGGAGTATGTTTTGTAATGAAATGATCTGTTTTCTGTTGATAGGATTATTCTTTTGAGAGAGCCTGGGAGTTTGTATCCTACTGGAAACTACGCCGCGCACTGTCACATTCAATTTTTAATGTGCGCTGCCACCACAGGTTGAATTGGCTTTGAATAACAATGGAAGCAGCCTGACATTGCCAGCCGGCAGAATGTCTAGTTGATTTGGTGTGGCTCGTGTGGTGGATGGATTAATCGCCAGCACAGCTTTTCTGTGAAACCATCAAAACGTTGTCAGCTCAGCTAGATGGAGATGGAGCGTCTGCATGGACAATCTGCTCGGTTGAGTCATCCATCTGCGTTGCCGCACAATCTCATGCACATTGTTCACCGAGCATCTTTCAGCTTCAAAAGGAGGGGGAACGGTTCTGAAGGCTGTGCTGGCTCCTGGATCCAGGTGAAACAATAGCTTCTGGGCATGTGTGAATTTAAGCAGCTGTGGTTCCTCAAAAAAAAAAAAAACAGTTTTCTTGGTTCATCTGTTAAAAGAAACATGTCAAGCAGCCTTTCTTTTCTCCTACAAAGGGATTATTATCAGCATGTTACCAGTCACAGAGGTTTCTTCATGGAGTGTAATTATTCTGACACATACACGACCTAAAAAAGATGCAGACCAAGAGGAGATGGAGGAAAAAATACATTTGTTAAAGGCGATTTGGTTTCTGTTTTGGTTCTGGGTTCTTCAATCTTTCTCCGTCTTTCGGACTGATTTGCAGCTAGATGGAGAAATATGTCTCAGAGGACGTGATGCTGGAGACTCTTTAAGGTCTGGTTTGGTCCTCCATCTTCTTCTTCGGCTTTGTTGTAATCTCTTACAGCTGTCAGATGCAGGAGAAAATAGATTTTCAAGTGCTATTGGGCTACTCCCCCCAACACGTACACACACGCACACACACACGCACACACACGCACACAAGCCCACTCTCTCTCTCTCTCTCTCTCTCTGAATCAGTGACTGGAGCTGATGTATTAAACTGAATATAAAACTATTTATCTGCATCTCTTTACAGTAAAAAAAAAAACAGCATCCCAGTGAAATATTTTTCAAGATGTATTTATTGATTTTTTTTTTTTTAAACAAAACTGCAGGCTTAAAAACTTTCTTTTTAACCCACAAGAGACAAGTGGCCAAGTTTAAATAGATTTATCATACGCATAAATAAAACATAAGAATAGTTCAGATTACATAGCTTCAGGAAGTAAATCATAATCAACTTTACATCAGATATGAATACATTCGTAAGACTTGTCCGTGTGCTTACTTTCCTTATCCTTATTCCGGGAAACGAGGAGGAGCACTGAACCCATAACAGACTTTATTAAGCCACGTAGTAGATATCCAGTCTCATTATAATGCAGTGAAGTAGATCAAGATGCATCTCGCCTTCCCACCTCTTCGTCCACTCTCTCGTCAGGTGGCCTCGAAAAGATAAAAATCACCGTGGGGTAATTTCCTTTCTCTCCCTCGACTGGTAAAGTTGAGACACTCTGATCTCAGGCACTTTCTGAAATCATGAGATTGTAGACTGACAAACACGGGAACATAACACGCATAACTCAGCCTGCTTCCCAGCCTTACATTCCGCACATCCTGCACACTGTTATTTATAGGCATTTTTCCCCACCTCGGCTATTCTATTATCTTTCTTTAATGCAAATCCATGTTTGGTAACAAACTTAGGAGGACACATAAATTAGGAAAGAGAAAGTTGACTTCAGTTCAAACTGTCACATCATTGGCCGACTTGCACAAGCAGAAAACGTCCAGCTTCCGATCATCTCATAGTAAAATAGATTTTTGACACTATGAAGCACAAAGATGTCGCCTTTTTTCCAACCCTGGGAAACATTTTCGACAAATGAGAGCATCAACTAAGTCCTTTTCTCTTCTTTCTTTTTTTTTTAACTTTTTCTTTTTTTTTTCTTTTTTTTTTTTTAGAAAATCCTCTGATTATATAAATTTCCAAGCATTCACAGTATTGTCCAGTGTGTCAAAATCCACTCGAGGAATATGATAAAAATGTTTCAAATTAAAGTTCAGCTCAGGCGGCAAGTCCTCCAAATTAAATCAGAACGACTCATAATAGTGACCCGTCGTCAGTCATAGAAATGATTACATCTCCTGACTGTGCCCTCCGAACATGACTTATCATCACTGTAAAACGCTTTATGATATGTCAACACTGTTTAAGATCTGGTGAGGTTTAGGCACGGAGAACACTCGCTTACATTTCAGAGCACATTTTGATTTAAGTTGAAGGTACGACTCCAACAGAAAATATTACAGTGACACCGCATGGTTATTTTTTTTTCTTAGATGATCGCGGTCGTGGTTTTGATGGTTGGAAGTGGTGCTGGCAGCAGAGAAGTCTGATGTGTTACCTTGACTTCCTCCCTAAGTGGCCTCTATCGCACGGACATCATCTGATTTCTTCCTTTGCTCCAGTCATCATAGTTTCTGCAGGCCAGAGGGCAGCTGCCACTTAGATACAGTTGTTTAGGGGTGTTTACTTCATCATGTCTTTGTCTTGGGAGCACAGTCTCAGCCAAAGTCTGGAAATCACTCAGCTGTCAGATTCCACACAGAGACAATTTAAGAAAACAAAGGTGTTTCTCGGGGTGTAAAACAAGAGCAGAATACTTGTAAAGTCACCCAACGGATGACATTTCACCAATAAAAGAAGCTATGACGTTGGTACTGAACTATACATATGTACAATAAGTGAAATCTTTCACAAAGTACCTGATAATGTTTCTGTTCATAGAAATAGACACTTCCTCTTGATTTTAAGGCATACAGTCATAATGCATGAGTCCACTTTTCGAATCAAAGATGCAAGATTGATATTCAGAAGCCATCTGCAGACAAGAGAGCTCGGGCTTAGTGAAACCCCCATGTGCACTGATGGGTGTAAAGTTCAGATAATATAAAGAGCCATTAATCTATTTCTAAATGTGCATGTTGATGAAGTCATCTGGACTTAGATTAATAATTGATGATGACCCATTTAATTTGTTGCATCTACTTGGAGTTCTCCTGAAAAGATGTATCGCTGTCTCCATATGTGACACTTTTTAAAATGATTAAACTACAAGGATTAATCTTTTTCACTTATGATGACCCTTAAATTCTGAAATGGTGCATTAAACCTTGAATAACAAACTAGAAGCAGGACACACTGAATCCATTTCTGTAACACCCTCTGATCTTCCATCATCGTATGTCAAAGACAATGTCAAGTGCACCCATTATGGATAGCATTTCAGCACTTATAACTGACACAAAGCTATTTAATGACAGAAAATTTGCATTTCAAACAGAACCATGTGAATGTAACCTATTTTGTGATGTCAGTCTTTCCAGAAAACAGTGAGAAAAACAGTAGAAAACAGCCTCCCTCGATGTCTATTTCAAATCTAATATAAACACATGTGATTTTGCGTTTTTACTGAAAAAATCTTTGAGGAAAAGCCGACAGCAACACAGACACCTGTGTTTGCTTTCTCTGTACATCGTCATCCTTCATCCTATGTAGGCAAATCAGTCCAGTTACATCATTTCGGTTACTAAGAAATATTCCCCCTAAAGTCTCCTCGCTCCTTGCAGTCTTTTATGAATCTGTGTCGATAAAAGCTGCACTTTTTGCTCCGGCTGAGCATCCTTTATTAGCTTCGTGGATTATGTACAAGTCAAAAGTGAGCAGCTATTCTGGAGAGCTCGACCTGTAACGGGGAGAGAAGCAGGCCAGCTCCAGGTAGCCTCACCTGCTTGAAGCGATGCGGGGCGGATGCAATGTGGCATCCACGCAGTCTTAGAAGGTGCGCTCCATTCGGAAAGTCCGGCCTCCTCCCTCCTCCACCCGGCTCTGCATCGTTCAACATGGCTGCAGCAGCACAGACAGGAGCAGGTGCTGAGCTACAGGGTCGTGTAGATGTACACGAAGATGATGACTACCAAGTTGAGGATGGTCCCAATGATGCCCAACATGGCCAAGATGGTCTCCTCCTTACTTTCCTTGTCTTGGATTCCCTTTTCCTCATCACTGTAGACAGTGTTTACCATTTTCCCTGGAAAAGTCTGAAGTTTTCCTCTCAGACCAGTCTGGAATTGAGCAGATAAGAGAGGAAAGGAAAGCACAATCCACACGTTAGTTCAGTGGAAACTGTTTCTTTTGAGGACGTGTATGGGGGACAGTGATAATTCTAGTCGCACAACAACTCGGTGCAAACATCAGCGATAAAATAATTAAAACTTAATTAGTGGTTGAAGTTCAATTAGCATGTTTATGTTTTTGAAAATTCTGTGAGCATGGAAAAGTATTAAATGGATTCTTATAAACAGATGGAAAACTGCCAGAGGCAAAACTTTTGCTAAAGCGACATAGATTATTTATTTTATTTTTTTTTTTAATCATCAGAGCTCAAGTAGTAAAAAATGCGTTTCGGGGATGTTTTTATGTGATGAAATTTTTCGGAAAATATTTCCAAAGCTTTGCCTTTGATTGAAAAAAACAGCAAGAGTGTGTGGTACTTTTTTTTTTTTTTTTTATTCAAGAAGAGCTTTTTTTCTGTGTTTCTAAATGACAGCAAAAAACTAAAAATTCACACACACACACAAATACAAAATAAAAGGTCTGCAAATAGTGAATGAATAAGTAACTTCAGTGTTCTACTGCTTCTTGCATGTTGCACGATGTTGCCTATTAGCCTTCGTACAGTTATATTTTATTCAAAGCTATGAAAAAAGATTTTCCATCAAAAATGAATTACCTTGAGGCATTCCCTCAATAAAATATAGTCATCCCCTCATGTTTTAATGAAATGATCGCACATGAATCTGTGTGTTCAACAGCTTAAACTGTTTCATTAATTTGAAGTGCAAAATCAAGCCGCTGCATAATTCAAATCGATGTGCATTCACAAAGTTTGACACGTGCTAAAACACAAGCAGGCAACATCACAACAACAGTGTGTATCCGTGCTCTATGTCACCTTTAATTCAGTTTCCCGGCATTGCAGAAGGAACAATGGTTCAGCTCGGGTTGGCCACATGGGAATGATCAATGTCACGGCATTGGATTTTGGATATTGTGCACCTTTTGTTTTGAAATTTGCCAGAAGGTCATGTGACGAAGCATTACGCGCTATAAAGCACGATTGCAAGATCTTGATGCATGATGTCAGCTATTTACTCCACAACATGCCCACAAATGGCTGTAATGCTGATTTCGACTTGTGCCTAACGAGAAGCTGTGATCTGCTAACAAAATTAGTAACTGTAGCCATGGCAACTTTGCTATTGACTGGCGTGCCGGGCACCAGAGGAACGGCGGCTCTCAGCTGTGGAGTTTGGTCAACTGTGGGACTGCTGCGATCTGACACAGGTTCTGAGAGTGCTAGCACAAACATTTGAGTTTTAAAGGGGTGTGTATTGATTTTTGTAGCCTGGGGAGGGGGGTTTAGGAGCTATGTTATGCTTTTAGCCCAGAGGCGCAGCAGCTTGTGCAAGTTGGCATCCAAACACCTCTCAGGAGAAAAGCGCTCCTTTTGCAGGTCAGTGGGTTTCATACGCCAAAAAGCAACAGTAAAGCATGTGAGCTAATGCAGACTAAAAATAAACCCTCTAACATGGAACTTTTCCTCTCAGTAAAAAGCTTGGATGCGAGGTACACATTTTTACTTAGACCTTAGCTTACTTTGGTGAAAAAGGGCCTCTTTTTTTTTTTTGCCCTTATGCACCAAAGTCATTAAGTTATCCAGTTGCCCTGAATCCTCCCTCAGCTTCAAGTGACCAGCTGTTCACCCACAAAACCAGGAACACATTTCTATATCAAATCTTCATTTGTACAAAATCCTTTCCTTTGATCAAAATTAAAGTGGCCATTTGAATCAGCTCTGCCAAAAGAGCAGATTGTCGTGTCACCCGCTAACGACCTCTTGGAGATTCCCCGCTTTTTTTTTTGGACTTGCTGATCGTCTTCACATAGAGTTTGCCAGTGTACAGAATCTTGGCTGAAATCATCAGCCCCCACCTCCATCACGTTACGTCAAAGTCTGGCTATTGTTCTGTGTGGATGGCTCACAATTAGAGGAGGGGCCGGGGGAGCCTGATGAGAAATTCATGCACTGAATTTATCACAGTTTGATAACACCACTCAGGAAGGATAGTAAATTCAATTCAGTCATAGAAGGAACACGATAAAACATTGGCTGTACCTGCAGATTATCTACAACTTTATTTGCTGTATGTGTTTACAACGTCCATAAAGGGCCCCCACTATGAACTTCAAACATCTTGCTCAGGCCTGGTTATGACAATAAGAACATCAAAATGATGCCCTCCCTGAAAGGGGAACATCCCACACGGTGACCAATCATCGCCATGCAATGTGCTCTTGACGTACATAAAAACCCCATCACACTATGTTTCTGGGTTAAAGTGCATCCTCCTGCTCTGATCTGTAACAAAGAGCTTTGATTGTGTCTCCTGGGGAGCTCCATAAACAGGGCTTCCCTCAACCCGATGGAGATCTTTGTGCGGTGCGCCGGATGTGCCCTCATGCATGAAGCCCCCCGCCTGCGTGCTGCTGATGCAAACAAACACTCAGTAGGAGGGGGGGGATTAAATATACCTGAGGATGTTAAGGGGAGGTGGACGAGTGGGAGGGAGAGGGATGGTGGATGTGGGTGCGCCGCTGCTCTGGTGCTGAGGAAAACCGCCGTGCATCGCTGTCGTACAGCGCGCGACGGCGGGTGCTGCTGTGCTTCAATATCATAATTGATAACGGCAGAAAATGACTTTGTGTATCTCAGGCTGGACAGTGTGTGAAGGGCATCAGCGCTCTGCATGATCCAGGGCGAGCCTCAAATAATACTTGAATCATATCGATATCGAGAGGCTTAAACACATGGAATGACGAGATCTTTACTCCAGGCAAGACGGACTCCACCTCTACACCAACAGCAACTTTTAGTGATTACAGATTGGACTGTGCGCTTTTTGGGATTAGTTATCTCAGCATTGATCCCTGCTGCCACTCAAGAGCTAACTAGTTTCAACACTTTCAGGCCCCCTCCAACCCCCATACACAAACACACACACACAAACACAACACTCATCTGAGCGGTGCTGTGGGCCGCCAGGTCTGATCAGTATTTAAATGTGATACATGTCATTATCTCAGAGCAAACTCCACATTCAAATGGAACCCTTACTGTCTTCGGAGGCCAATGCGTGGCGCCTGTGAGCGTCGTTTTTGCGCGAAAGGAGCAGCAAGAAAAAAAGAGTCAGAGGTGGCGACGCCATACCTGGGACCAAAAAAATATAAATAAAAAATAAAAAATAAAGACAGTCACACTCCACCTAATAGACGCTAACATCCTCAACCCGTCGAGAGTAAAACCGCTTGCCACTTGAATAATCCTGAGCATGTCAAACAGCTTCAGATGTTAACAGAGTCTGACAGGCAGAGTTGCTTTTGGCATTGTTTTAAAATGGAATTAAAGCCAACAGCTCCCAACCCCTCCAAAGTGTGTATGCACACTCACACACACACACCAAGGCAGACACACACATTAGAATTATAAAGCACATGCAGGGACACGCCGTCTAAACATGTTTTAATGTCAGATGTGATTTTGCAGTGATCGTGATGTCACATGAAACGCTTCCAATAGTGAGAGTGACCCATTTTTCATTGCGAGTGTTCACTGGCAGGAAGCTATCAGATCTGGGATTGAATTTGATGTAGAGGCGCATTTGCCTTGGAAAAGTTCAGGAAGTTGCAACTTAAGCTGAAGGAATTGGAGAGATGCGTATGAGCTACGCCGAACCGCACGGAAACATTATTATGCTTTTGTTCTGACAAGAAATTGAACTTTGTAACTCCTGAGAAAAAGACAAGTCGAGCACGGCAGCTTATGCACGGCGCTCCGCCTACAAACGGCTTAAGACAGACTTTCATTTGACACGTTCCCGCCGTTACATAAGCACCGCTTGAACTTATTAACAATGGACACAAGGAGAAACTCCCGCAGGAGCGTGTGGGCGTGTTTTCTGGACCAAATACAGTTAACAGAGTCTTTCAGAAGGAAAAAAAAAACAAAAAAAACAAAAAAAAACAAGAGGACGGTTTGACAAGACAACATCCAGTGCGTCTCTGCTCCCATGATTAATGATTCATACAAAGACAACTGAGCCTGAAAAAATATCCCACATTTATGAAGTATATATCACGACGCATCAGAAATTCATAGCAGTGCGCTGTCAGAGCGTTCAAAAGCCGTGAAAGATTCATTAAGTATTTGTTGACAGTTTGCGGCTGCACATGACGGTGAGTTGGAGAGCTCCTGATTTGGGACGACGGAGGTGGAGGAGGGAGACCTACCTTGCAGAGCATCAGGAATAACATAGCATTGGGCATGCTGGAGGTGGACACCTTCGCGCGGTGCACAGACATCCCTGGCAACTAAGGTGAAAGTGGAGCCCTCTCATCCTTTGGCTGTGGAGGTGCACAGGATCCAGAGAGGGCGGGCTCGTCCTTCGGGTACTTCAGTTTCGGGGCTCTCGATGGACGTGGCAGCCTGCAGTGCTCCGGCGTCGTCTCCCCGAATTTCATCTCACTCAAGTTGTAGCCGCCGTCACTTTCTCCTCCTCAGCCTTCCGAGAGCTGAAACAACGCCGCTCTCCTCCGTCTGTTTTGTTTGCCTCCCCACGTCCTCTTCTTTCACCTCCTCCTCTTCCTCCTCCTCCTCCTCTTCTTCTCCTTCTTGTCTGTGTGAAAGGATGATGTCAAGTTGAAGAATGGAGTCAGTTGATGGGCAGATGGGGGTGGGAGGGTAACAAAGCTGCTTCATGTGAACATTTCCATCCTCCTTTTTTTTTCTCTCTTAATTCCGCAAGGCTTAACCCCTCCCCAAAAATTAAAAAAAAAAATTTAAAAAGAAATTTCAGTTATGTCTCATCATAACTGACTGACTGATCAATTAAGACTCATGTCTTTAATCAAACTTTTAAGCTGCTGAGCAGTGTAAAACATGTGTAGCCGATCTCTTGGCTTTTAAATGTTGCATACTGAAATAAAAGAAGGGGGAGAGGGGGAAAAAAGGGTAGCCCGGCTCGAGTGATGGAAACCCCTGCTCGCTCTACATCATGTGTAACCTAACATACGAATTCTCGCGCTCCGCTGGCTGAGCGAGTCTCCCCGACCAACTGAGCAGAGCACAACGCCGGAGAGGCTATAAGAGAGACACAGAGAGAGAGAGAGGGACAGAGACGGGGAGGAGAGAGAGAGAGAGAGAGAGAGAGAGAGAGAGGAGCCCGTCACCTCACACTGACGCTGTCGTGGTTGCTCTCGCTCCACAGACAAGAGGTATCCCCTGCTCCCTTTCTCCCGCGCATATTAATGCAGCCGTGGTTGCCTGGCAACCGACTCAGGGGAGTCACAGAGAGCCTAACGACAAGAAGCGTTTGTGACAGAGGCCAGGATGAGGAGCGAGGGTCTCCTCCGGAATGTTTGGGGGATTTTGTGGGGACGTGTGTCGCAAGTGTGTGTGTGTGAGAGAGAGAAAGGGAGAGAGAGGGAGAGAGATGTGCAACTTTCATGTGTTTTCATTCAGTCACTGAAAGTGTTTGTGCATTTTTAACCATCAGCGCACCTCCCTGTGTGCATATGTGTGTGAAAGAGAGAGGTCACCGGTGTTCTCACAAGTCATGTGCTTCCATGCATAAGGTGTGTGCGTGCGTGTGCGTGTGCGTGTGTGTGTGTGTGTGTGTGTGTGTGTGTGTGTGTGTGAGTGTGTGTGTGTGTGTGTGTGTTGTAGTATGTGTGAGTGTGTGTGTTGTAGTATGTGTGAGTGTGTGTGTTGTAGTATGTGTGAGTGTGTGTGTTGTAGTATGTGTGAGTGTGTGTGTTG